>JAWWNF010000801.1:0-105533 GCA_034641395.1 Darevskia armeniaca
GAACAGTGGTCAGGGGTGATGGGAACTGGAGTCCCAAAAGAAGCTGGAGGGCAAAGTTTGGCCATCACTGCTATATGGGAATATGTCATGTCGCTCCAAACAGGCAAACATTCAGTGAAGGTTGCATGCCTTCTTGTTTATCTTTAGTCTTTATGATATGACAAAGTCAACTAAATCCTTAGTAGAAACAGAGCTAGAAGGTACTCCTAGTTCAAACTGTGTGGAGGCAGGAAATTCTCTACTTCAGACATCGACAAATACCTAAATTGTCTGTAAAAAATAAATCTAAATATCCTAATCTGGTTATATCTACCCCATACAACAGGGCTTGCTTCTATTCAATGACCTAACCTGCTTAATACCATACTTGCCTGATAATGCAAATGAGGTCAATAACTTATTTCCTTCATCAGTCTGTTGCATCCCACACAACTGCTTCCAGAAAATCTTGAAATGGGTGCTAATTAATTCATTTTTCTGTTTTCTATTAAGGGTGACCCACCCACAGACTTATACTTTATTGTGGAAGTAAACAGTAGGTATCCCAGACAGAATCCAGTTACACTTCAAATGAACGATAGCTATTCTTCCAGTATCTTTTCAGTGTAAATAATGTAAGGTGATATCTAACGAAGTATTGCCATTAGCACAAAGACTGCTGGCTGTGTAACAGAAATCACCCCCCCTCTCTCCTTGCCCCCCTATGTGATCTGCAGTTCTCCCAAGTAGATTTGGGGAGGGCACATGAAGAGGGAAAGTTTCATTGCACAACCAGAAATCCTTGCGCTGAATTACTTCATTGGATTCTGCCCATAATCTCTCAGGAATGTGAATGAATCAACCATTTAGGTAGAACCCAACCACATGGATTGGAGTGCGTCCCATCAGTTGGAAACAATCTGGCACCAGGTGGTGTAATTCATATCAAAATTGCTTCATTCATAGACATTTCAGTGGCATGGGATTGCTGCTGCACTGATGCAGGTGCATGGAAAGCAGCCTCCTTTGTTTTTCCCATATAGACAGCATGCAATGAGACACAAATTATTTTATTTTTCCCCTTTATGTATTTATTTTGGTTATGGCTTACCCAGCTTAAACACAAGAGATGAAAACAGTATCCCTTTTTATTATTTTATTTATTTTTGTTTACATAACCCTTAATCAACATGGATTTATCACTGCCCTCCCCCGACACCCTGCCCCAAATCTCCATCACTTACTTGGTGGAAATTTTTATATGCAACAAGGCTTTTAAGCAATCAAAGACTTGTCACTTCAACCATCCCTTCCCTTAACACTAAAAAATAGGGGTGTGCCACAATGCAACACAGCTCTGTTGCCACCCAGTGGCTACTACTTCAGGTAGTTCTGCTAAGTATCACAAATTCTGCTCCCTCTCTGGTAGGAATTTACAATGCTAGTGCAGTTTGCCTCTAGTTCTTCACTATCATCCTGGAAAGCTGCTCCAGGGATTTAGCAGTTCTCCCCCACCCTACAAAGACTCCACCATATTGCCATTGTTCAGAAACTATTTGAAGTAAATGGACCATTTCTAACATACTAAGCTCACCCACCATTGAAAAACCCCTGAGCTTCCTGTTGACATCAATTCTATTGGTGTTCATATAAATGCCGAAGAGAGAATCCATACATGTCAGATTAGGAAATAGGCTTGTTAGCTCTTTTTTTGGTGGTGGTTGGGTGCAGGATGCACACCATCTCTCACACTGACAGGAAGGGGATCCAATGCTTACACAGCCAAGGGGAGTTTACAGATTGGACAAAACTACAAACTGCTTCCAGAGTGGGTCAGTATCAAATTAGTTACTGTAAACTATCCCATATTACAGAGGAAAGGAGATTATATAGCTTCAGCTCCCAGCACCATGCTTCCTTCCCATGGGAAAAAGCTTATAAGAAGAAAATATAAATAGTTTATTGCAAGTATTATAATAATTGATTGAAGCAAAACTGCATGCGTATGGTGGGAGACACATTAAGGGGAAGCAGCAGGAACAGTTTATGTCAAGGCAAATGGTTTCAGTTCATAAATCTAGACCAGAAGTTATTCACCCCAGAGTGCAAGGAGCTGACCTGGTTAAACACAAGACAATGTTTCTTTGACAAAATCATACACACACACATACACATACACACACACCAACAGAGGGGAAAAAAAGATCAACAGAGCTGTCTAGGAAAGGCAAGTAATAAGCTGATGGGCAACTCAAGCTGAGAAAGAACTTCAAGTAGTTTGGCAACTACCTACCTACAGCAAAAGTTAACAGCCCCTACAACACTGAAAAAGAGCCTATGATCTGTTCTTGGTGGTACAGCAGTGAAATTCCTTACTGTATACTGTAGAAGATATGAGGGCAGCCCCTTCAGCAGTATACAGAAGAAGCTCTCAACTGCAAATACCTTTCTGGTGTCAACCCTAATCACAGGATACGTAGCTTCATGTCAAGCCTGTAAAACACACAGCCTAAAGCCACATGCAGCACCCCAGCCTCACACTGCAGCCTAGCAGGTTGTTGACAAACCTCCAACCAGTCTGCAGGAATTGAAGGAACATGAGTTGGTAAATAAAACCCTGGCAGACAGCAATAGTTTGCGTCATTTTAGTACCCCATGGAAATACCCGGTTGATGCTTAGCTTCCAACTCAATAAAGGAGCTCCATTTACACATCTCTCCAGATAATCAAAACTGTGGCTGGGAATGATGCTAGCTAGTGCTATCCAGAGTAATTTGGAACTACATGAGGTAGAACTACAGTACAGACTGAAAAACCTATTTCCATAACCACTGATTTAAAAGAGGGTGGCAACATTACCAAACAAAAAAAATCAGGATCATGCCTAAGATAATTCCTCATTCTTAGTTCCTGTTAATATGAATATACTAGGCCAGTAAAATAGAAAAGTTTGCTGTGATAATTTGTCACCCCACAAGCTGTCGGGTAACAGTCAAAAGCTCACGCAAATTATGTCCAAGTAAATTTTTGAGGTGTCAGTTGCTTTTCTAAGCTCTCCACAAAATGCTAGACATATTGCACTCCTTAGTGATACCCCAGTCACCAAGTATGACAGAAACAAGAGGATATACACCTATGTGAAAATGGTGAATATGTGGCCTAGGAGGTCTGGAGCTGCCACCACTCGATGTCAGTTTTGCATCTAAATAGGTTTTTAAGGACTGGGTCCAAGCGTCTTTGGACAGTCAATCTATTCAGCAGTCACACATCCTCAAAAACAGGCTTTTTCATAATGGCATTTGCTTACCAAAACTAGAGAAACGCAAAACTAATAATGCAACCTAAGTGAGCAAAGCGTTAGGAAAGCTGGGGGAGAGAGTAATGGCTGACGCAGGACAAAGCTTTGAAGTGGGTATTACTTCTTCACAAAGAAATCCTCCCCCTCCAAACAACAACAAATGCTGAAATCTCCCTGTTCACTAGAAAGGGCACAAAGACCTATTCTGCTACACTAGCACTTCCTTCAAGCAGGGAGATGGACAATTCCTTAACATGGTTTGCTGAAGAGGTTGCTTCCATTTTATACCCCTTATGAAGAATTGGTTTGGAAAGAAAATCCTCCCTAGACAGCAGCTAAGAGATCTTTTTTTAAAAAAATAAAATAAATAAGGAATTTGTTATCACAACTTAAAAACAAGACATGTTCAAAGTGCAAATTTTCTTTTACCAGTCTAGCACCCATTCTCGTTGCCTCCTCTACACAGGGCTTTTGCAGCCAGAGCAACTGTAGAAAAGGATGGCACCCCTCATGAAAAAGTGAGCACCCGAGTGCCAGAATCACCTTCTCTCTCCTTACTGAGGCAGAAGGATGAGAGAAAAGGGGAATATATGCTGTTTTACAGCTCATCCTGCTGAAGGGTCCTAAAGTGCCAAGCTATATTCCCAAGCCCTAGGAGGAGAAGTAGGAGCCTGCAAAGGGTCAGAATTCAATAATGCATAGAAAAGGATGACGTGACTGGGAGGTGCAAAGTAGGGTTTTGAAAATGAGATACTGATCCAGAGTATAAACACCTTCAATCTTGCAACATTGGTCAAGAAGCAGGAAGTTTGCTTACTTTGGAAGGGCAGGGAGAGGGATAGGCTCTGGCTGCTTCCCTTCACTGCATTGCAAGAATTCCTTGCTTTGTCAGTCTCTGTGTAAAGGCAACATTCCTCTCCAAGAAGGGAACTGCGAAAGAATGTGTAGTGATCCACTCTGGGAGGGAGGAGAGGTGGGGCAGAGGGGGAGCAGGCCCTTTAGTTATTTGACTAGTAATTTAAATGTTTTAGTTTCTCTATACTGAATAAGCTTTTCCCATTTATTTATTTTTTTAAATACAAGTTCAAGTTGTCCCAACACCCATGTGCTCCTTTTCCCTACTAAGGTCCTGTAGAATCAGAATCTTCAATTAGAACTTCAGTGGTCGCTCCAAGGATCTCGGTGTTCATGACCAGCCCTTCCGTACTCTCGCCACTAGCAGTGCCAACAAAGATCTTCCCGTCAGCCATCAGATTGACCCGGTCACCCCCACTGCAATATGCCTTGGGCATCCCGTCAGGGTTCAGCAGTAGACATTCTCCAGGAGTGGTGTTTCCAAGGGGATCTGGAAGAAGGGGGAGGCCCTGGCATCAGTGGGCGGGACAACCGACTCTGGACTGGTACCCAGGATCTCAGTGCTGGTGATGAGGGCGCCTGCATTGGCTGCCAGGGCTTCAGCAATAAGCACCTCTGGGTGACTCTTAGCCTTATGTGCTACAACGCTGTCTTTTTTCTCAAACTTCTTTCCACAGATATTGCATGAAAACTGGTAAAATGTATCTGCGTCATGCTTTTTCATGTGCCAGTTCAATGAGGCCTTCTGTCGGCAGGTGAATCCACAGATCTCACATCTAAAGAAAAAAAGTGGGGTGGGAAAAGAAATATAAAATACGGCTGTAAGAATAAAGTATTGTAATTTACAACAGAAGGGAAACCTAGTCTCAGTCATTGGGCCAAATGAGTTGCTCAGCCTTACTTATTTCCTTGCCCCAGAGGGCCTTAGTAGACCTGTTCCCTGTTAGGCAAGTAGCTGAAAGGTGTCACCAGGGTGAGGGCAGAGAAATTCTGCCTGAATAATTCTGGCACCATACAGATGTTTATTTCTGCTGCTGATACTACAGGAATGTGATTCTTTATACAAATATTTTAGAGCACCTCTGGCCTATCAAGTTGGACAGAAGAATTCGAAATAAGTTAAGAAATAAGAGTGGAATACAGAAGGGTAGCATAAGAAAGGCACCCAAAGATATAGCTAGTCTAATCCTTCATGACTAGAAACACAGGATAAAACATGACGTTACTTACTGTAATGGCTTCTCGCCTGTGTGGATCATTCGGTGAACTGCCAAATTGTGAGAACTCTTGAAAGCACGGGCACAGTATTCACAAATATAATCCCTTTGATCTGTAAAGCAGCACACAGTATTCTATAATCAAGTCTTGTTCCTAATCAGATCCCTATTTGTACATCTGGAAAATGCCTTAATGCTCCAATCATAATACTCATGCTTTAAAATGTTTTCCTTGTAAGAGTGAGGGGGGGGGCTGTTTAACAGTAGCAGGGATATATTTCTCAGCTGAAAATACATTTGTATATCACTACCAAGCCATTCCTAGACGTTGCTTTCATGCATTCTTACTTTTTCTTTTCCACAAAGACTCCAATGAAGAGGGAAAGTATGGAAAACCTCCACACTAGACTTGCAAGACACACAGGGAGGAATTCAGTGTCACACTCTTCTAGTTGCTCCATCAGTGCAAGTATTTCTGTTTGCCCAATGGACCAATCCCCCCATGCTGTTCTGGGAGCTCTTCTGAACCCAGTGTATTTAAGGGAGGCATGGGAGGGGAAGCCCCGCTGAACTAGTGGGAACCTTTGTGCTGGCTACTGTGCTACATTAGTTGAATCCAGATCAGAATATTTCTTTTCCTGGGCCAATCACAGGTAAATAGTACAGTATTTCTCTTTGAAGACTATTCAAGTTACACATTGCCCATTTTAAGGTACCTGTAGGCCACAACTTCCATACAAATATATACAAGGGGGAAAATGTGCATACTTGCACAAAGCCCGTTCGAAACTTCACCCATAACAGACACTGTCCTTGGAAGAAACAGTCTGGGTTAGATCAAAACAAATGCAAGAACAAACAAGAGCCATAGTGAAGTTGCCAGAAATAGGAGGTAGGGCCAGATTTCTCTACAAGGACATTAAGTAAAACGGCTTGATAGATATAATGTAAAATACTTAATTTGCATCTGAGTAACAGTTGCTGGTCATTTCTTTTTATATATACCGGTAAATAACTAGTAGTTCACTTGTTTCCCCTTCTTCCTCACATCAGTTGGGGAACCTCCAGACCATGCTAAATCAGGCCCATGAGGCCAGCCAATTTGGCCATCACAGCTCTTTGTGGCCAACCATGGTCATCTATCATTCACCTGATGTCCAGTAAAAGCTGGCAAATTTAAACAACACAGAATACAAGCCCCACTGCCAAGGGAAAATAGGAAGCATGCAGCTTAGATTGTTCTGTTGATTGTTCCTTTGCAGCAGGGCTTCCATTTGCCACTGTTCAAACTGACTGCTGAATGCAAGCACCACTGCTCTCTGGTGGGTTCAGATCCTTTTGATCTGCTATGAGGTTACTCATACACCTGCCTACTTTTCAAAAGTGGTTCCCCACTGCTGCCCTACAGATCAGATTCAATGTGAGGGGAATACAACAAGAGAACCCAACTAACTTTAGGAGGTTGGACCTAGTATTTTGCCTACTGCTTTCTTCTGTAGTAGTCATCTTCAACATTTTGAGTGTATATGTGTAGCAGATGGTCTACTTTCTTATCTGAATACTGACATTTCAGTTTACTTTTTGTGAATGTCAGAATATATGTATCCAGACAAAATGTCCTCAGGATTGTTCAGATCTAAACAACTGACACTTGACAAGTTTCAGGCACCAACAATAAAATGGAGAGGGGGAGAAGTGTGCTCATTGGAGAAAAGGTGGGCTATTAGCGTAATAAGTAAATAGTAAGTTTAATATTAACCTTTGCCAGAAGTGTGTTAAGAGTAATTGCAGCTGCTTTCATACGGAAAAGGATGCCAACATCCACTATATGGAAGAAACTGATGAACAAGCCAGTAGGACTAGGTATACAGATTAACCTCCCCACCCCCATCAAGTTCATATTTTTGGGTTGGTTTGATGCTGGCTTGTGATTAAAAACTTTGTGATCTAGCATAATCTGCAGGTGCTTATTTTCAAAGCTAGTTTAAGCTGTGACCAAAAACCTAATGGGCATTTTAAGGCCCAAATACACAAAGAGAACTCCTCCACCTTTGTGCTGAAGGTTTTATTAAACACTGAAATTGCTACAATTTCTATTTGTTGTGCACGTCACACCTGGATTGAGGTTTCACACACCCAAAAGGAAAAACTATTCATTTTCCTCCAGCAGCAGCTGGTGGAGCCGTGTTGCTTACCTAGCTTCCCAATGCAGAGGTTGCCACCAATAACTGAGAGGCGGCATGGAGTGGGCAGTGTTGGGAGGAGCAGATTGGCTCAGTCACTGTGCCTGCACTGCACTGCACTGCACTGCTCTCCCCGCCCCCGCCCCCATTAGAGTAGAATCCCCCTGGATTCCCACATTGGGAATCCAGGTAAACAACACCACACCACCCTGTTGACCACTATTGCTTTCGTCCTATATTCTTTAGCAAAGTATGGCAATTTTGTCTTATAGCCTATATTACCTGTATGGTGTTTGGCATGCCGCAAAAGTTGCTTCTGGAGCCGAAATAGTCTCCCACAAGACGGATGAGGACATACATATTTTTTTTTCAGCAGATGCTGATATTTGATGTGATGCTGAAAACAAGGAAAACTTAGAAGGTTCACAAGTATTAAAAATACTAACAGAAGAAAGGTTCACTGGTAAAGTCAAGCCCAGCATTTGTGACACTTTAGTACGTGCATATAGAGGGCAATAATGCAACATTTATTTTATTTATTAAGTTTACATCCTGCCTTACCCCCTAAAGGATTTTCTACCAACTCATGGTAGTATGAGGGCTAAGGAAAACAGCACTGATTACACAGGCCTTGGAATTATTTATAACTAAAAATAAATGGATGCAAACAGATAGTAATAAATTATTCTCACCTGCAAATAGCGAGGATGTGCAAGAACTGTGCCACATCCTTCCATCTCACAACGTACATATTGTATTGGAGGCTTTTTCCTATGAAAAAAACAGGAGAGAAGATGGGGACAGAATGACATGGAGTACTATTACAAATGTAGACAATATACTTTTCTAATGAACACAGAGAGGTGGACTGCAAGGGGTGAGCGGTAAAAGAAGCCACATTAGTCTTTTGACATGGAAAAATTCTTTGAAAAACCTCAATAAAATGTTACTTTAAAAAAAAAGATTTTTCTAGAGTAATTGTGGTTTCTAAAATCCTTTGCAGAAAAGCATCTGCACTGTTGTGTTCAACACAACTTCTGCACCCCCTTCCTTTAGGGCATGACTCTTAGAGGACAATTTATCACTGAAACGGTCAGCCATCCCCAGAAGCAACTCTTTGGATCACAATGTTTTTGGAAGTTAGAACTGTATACAAGCTGCGTCATTATCCTCTTAACAGGATGGTTTGCAGTTGGGACTATGAAGCTTCGTTTAGGTTTTCTTGCTTTTGTTTAACCATGAATATTATAAATGGTTCCATTAGAGTTACATAATTAAACATTTCAAAACAACTCACTTTTACAAAGTATGCAAGAATTGAGCAGCCAAATGAAATACAATATAGAAAAAACAGCACAGAATGGACCTGAATCAAGGATAGAAATTTAATCACTCTTGTAAACATACTGTATCAAATGGGATTAGGTTATTCGAAAAGAGACTAGTGTAAGCAAGACTTTAAATAAGCCCACAGAAGGTACTAGTTTGTTCCCATGCAGACTGCAGAGAAGCGAAACCCGCCCCTGCTAGGATACACAGAAGAGTCTTCTTTCATTTTTTATATGCAAAACTAAATGCATGGGGAGGATCTGCCTCAGCAGAACTTTAGAAAACCAATATCCAGTTAGCCAAGTTACCTATCTGGAAAATGCTTTTTAGAAGGTAGGGCTTAGTTTATGGAACCAATGGGGTGGTGGCCCCAAAAAGTTTGGGAACCAACGGTCTAATTTATTATAATGTCAGTTCCAGCCTTCTTGTCTTTGGAAACAAACGGAGGGCTTTAATCCTCTGCGAGGAAGAAGCACATTTGACACAGGGATAGCAGAGGCGATCACTGCGAGGAGAGGGAAAGCACAAGAACTGCTGGCGATCCACTTTGAATGACAGACAAATCCCAGTGTGGTGTAGTGGTTAAGAGCGTTAGCCTCGTAATCTGGTGAACCGGGTTCGCGTCCCCGCTCCTCCACATGCAGCTGCTGGGTGACCTTGGGCTAGTCACACTTCTCTGAAGTCTCTCAGCCCCACTCACCTCACAGAGTGTTTGTTGTGGGGGGAGGAAGGGAAAGGAGATTGTGAGCCGCTTTGAGACTCCTTCGGGTAGCGATAAAGCGGGATATCAAATCCAAACTCTTCTTCTTCTGCTCCAGGTGAACCAGAGACAAGCTGGCAGGCACCCTCAAGGGCATGGCGGGTGCTGGCTAGCAGGACTCCTCCCACCCTGTCCAACGGCACTCCCTGGTCCTTGCAGGATGCCAGCCCTAGGAGAGGGAGAGGACTGCCCACCCTGTTGTGCCCCACTCCCAGTCCTAGGGAGTTTCAACCCACCTTCATGACCTCACGAGGCCTTGGCCTTCACTCAGAAGGCACGGCCAACTTTTTTGGAAGGGGGGCAAAGAGACAATGGTGTGCAGTGGTTAAGGTATTGGAAAAGGACCGGGGACAAATACCCCACTGGGCCATTAAGCTCCCTGAGAGCCAGTGTGGTGTAGTGGTTAAGAGCGGTAGACTCATAATCTGGTGAACCGGGTTCGCTTCCCCGCTCCTCCACATGCAGCTGCTGGGTGACCTTGGGCTCCTCACACTTCTTTGAAGTCTCTCAGCCCCACTCACCTCACATAGTGTTTGTTGTGGGGGAGGAAGGGAAAGGAGAATGTGAGCCGCTTTGAGACTCCTTCGGGGAGTGATAAAGCGGGATATCAAATCCAAACTCTTCTTCTTCTCACCATCACTGATGCATAATGTGCACAGTCTGAAGAGCCCACACACACCCCGGGCCCCTCCTACCTTGCTGTTCAGCTGCTGGACCCGCAATTCTTTTTGGTGCAGCTCCTTCAAACTGCTGCTCAGCTGGGCCTGGAGGCTGTCGGTCTCAGCCTCTTGACCAGAAACAGCTCCCTGCAAAGTCTTGCTGGAACTGGTGACTCCTGGAGCAGCCTGCAGGAGAAGACAAATACCTGAGCCCTCGGTGCACAGCCACTCAGCTGGGCCGGGGGGAACTGCACAGCAAAAGGCCAGAGCCTCCCAAGAGCCCGGCCAAGACCTAGACATATAGAAATAACGGACGTGGAGTGTTGGAAGGGTCCCGAAGGGCTTACCAGGCTCTGGGAAGGTCGTACGAGGGCCCCGGGACCAGGTTGGATTTGATTTAAATCAAACCGATTTAAATCACGATTTAAATCACAATTTAAATCACAATTTAAATCACTAGCAGGGTGGGAAAAAATCCGATTTAAATAAAAAAAATCCACTTTTTTAAAATTTAAATCTGTTTTTTTTTATTTAAATCGGATTTTTTCCACCCTGCTAGTGATTTAAATCGTGATTTAAATTGGTTTGATTTAAATCAAATCCACCCTGCCCGGGACTCCCACAACCTCCCTATAGGGCCAGTAGGCAAAGCCCACTCCGGACAGGCGGGAATAACCAAGCGGCAGGTGGGGAGCATTTGAGGGTCTTCCTGATTTTGCCTTTGCACGTGGACCCCTCAAATGTAACCCCTGCGTAGTTATTGCATGTTTAATTTACTTCAATATAATCTTTTTTAAAAGAAAGAAACAGGATGGCATGGAAGCATAAAAACCAGGCAGAGGGCCTTCTCGGCTTAAAAACCTCCAAGGAAGGAGAGTCCACTCTCTCATGGAAGTCTGTTCCACGGTCGAACAACTCTCAACAAAGTTTTTCCTGGTGTTCTTGTAACCTCAAGGGCCCCCTTGCAACGTCAGGCTGAGGGCCGCCCAGTCTCACACACACACACACACACACACACACACACCTGTCTCTGGTGCTGCTCCTCTTCCACCACGGTTTGTGCACTGGGTCTCTCTTCCTCCTGCACCGCTCTCCGCAGGGAACTCGGCTCCTGCCTCGTGGCCGATGGGGCCTCCAGCTTCCAAGATGCCTTCTCCTCCCTGCAAGACACCAAGAGAGGAACTGCAGAGGCGGCACTTGGTGGGGTGGCGGCAAGGAGGAGAACTGCTCACCAAAGCTCACACCGTGCTTCCCGGTGAGGCCGTGATGAGTTTGGGCACAGCGGTTGCTGCACCAAGCCAAGAGAGCTCTGGGGAACCGTCAAGGAGGGTGCCACAAGGCCAGGCTCCAGACAGAGGAGTTTTGCTAGAGAAATGAATGTGCGCAGGAGCCGGTGTGGAAGGCTGGGGTTGGATCTGAAGAGGCCCGAGTTCAAATCCTCGCCCAGCCGTGAAACTCACAGCTTGATTGCGAGTCAAAGGCAGCTGTGAGGATAATGGCAACCCCTGCTGCACCAACCTAAGAATAGCAAGGGGTGCAATTCTGACAAAAGTCAGAACAAAAAAAAACAAAAGGAAAAGGGCCACATAATACCCATTCTGCTTTTGTAAGAAATTGGTATTTAGCGTGGCAGCATCCAAGCTTTATACCTCCCTGCCTATTGACATCAGGCAGGAGCCTTCACTGTACACAAAACATTTCTGTTTAGACAAGACTCCCCAGACAGGTATGTTTTAATCTGCTTCCTGCTGGTTTTATCTATAGAGAGTTGTTTTTACTGATAATTTTATAGATTTATGCTCTTTGCAAACTGCCCTGACATTCTTTACAATCAAGTGGTGTATTCCTTTTACGAAATAAATAAATAAATGTGGAATGGTGATGTACAGTAAGTTTTAATCCTTTACTTCTTGTTGCTGATTTTATCTTCTGAATGTTTTAAAGAGGGCTTTTTTTTTAAAACTGATAACCGTATTGTGTTATTTTCTTTGTAAACTGCTCCGTGGTTTGTTTGCTTTTACAATCAAGCGGTGTGCAAATTTTATTTTATTTTTAAAAAAATTATCCAGGATGCAGGATCCGGTCTAGGACAGCTGCCAAGGTCTGCTCTGAAGACAACAGTCAGCTTCTCTCTCTGGGTGAGGGGAGCGGGGTTTTCCTTCCTCCGTTTCTACTCTGCAAAGTTGTGCTCACGGAAATTCTTGATGGGGAAATGAGGAAATCTAGAAAGAGCTATCAGAGTTTCGGGCCCTCTGCCATCTCCCACGGGAACCTAAGAACATAGAAACACAGCCTGCTGGGTCAAGGCCCACCGTGTCCAGCATCCTGTTCTCACTGTGGCCAACCAGATGGGAAGCAGGATCCAAGCAGTCTCCCTTCCTGTGGTTTCCAGCAACTACAATTCAGAAGCGCTGCTGCCTCAAACCATAGAGGCAGGAGCCCAGGCATCCTGGGCTAGGAGCCGTCGAGAGCCCTCTCCTCCTCCATGAATTTGCCCAATCCTCTTTTAAAGCCATCCAGGTTGTTGGCCGTCCCTGCCTCCAGTGGCAGGGAGTTCCGTAGTTTCAGTATGCGCTGCTTAGAGGAGGCGTTTCTTTGCTCTGTGCTGAAACTTCCAGCGTTAAGCAGGGTGGATTTGATTTAAATCAAATTAATTTAAATCACTAGTCAGTAAGGCTTGATTTAAATCACTAGTCAGTAAGACTTGATTTAAATATTATTATTTTTTACAGAAAGACTCATTCTTGCTGGTATAATCTTAATATTTGCAACCATATGAAGGTTTCATTTTTGGAATAATAAATTTTCAGAGTAGTTTTTACAGTTATATCTAAAATTACTGATTTGGTTATACTACTAGAAATACATAGACAGATAATTATGAAATTATGGTGAGGTTTAGTAAGTTAACTGTTTATATTTGGACAACTTTTCTGCTGTACTTTATTGGAAGGAGAAAAATAATCATTTTCTTAATAACCATTTAAACAATTTATTTAACTAAAACAATAACATGATAGCATATGTATCCATGTTTGTTAACTGATGTGGTTAAACATTTTTTTTTAAAAAAACTTAGACTGAGTTTTAGCACGCTTGATAAACTTAAAACAAATCCTTATTTCCTGATGAATAGCCTTTGGACTACAATGTAACTTAAATAGAAGACTATATTTAGAAAGATTTTTCCTCCAAAAGCATTTTATTTTAAAAATCCAATTTAAATCAAAAAAATCCAATTTCAATTAAAAAAATCCGATTTTTTTAAAAAAATCGTTGATTTTTATCCACCCTGGCGTTAAGCTTCCCCCCTGCCTCTGTGACAAGGTGGGACTCACCTGAGCTGGTGAAGCTCCATCTGACAAGAGGCCCCCTCCTGCCTCAGGCGCTCCACCTCTCGCCTCTGCTCTTCCACCTGGGCCTTCAAGTGGGCCATCTCCGCCGTGTCCACCCCAACCTGCAGGTACTGCTGCTGGAGGTTCTTCAGCTCCACCAGCTTGGGCAGGCGAGAAGGAAAGAGAAGAGCCGGGTTAGACTTCCGCTCGTGCACGTCGGGAGAATGGCTGATTTATAACATCACTCCCGATCCCCATGGGGAATTTTGGCGGATGCTTTGGGAGTATGCAGCCTCCCTAACCCTCCCGGGATGACAGGAGGGGCCGCTGGCCCGCAGATGTCCCTTAACCCGTTCCGACCCATCAGGGGGAGCGGGGGGGCCTGGGCTGATAGCACCCATGGGGGCCGGAACTCCTGGAAGCCACCCTGTTCGTGAACGAGTCCCAGAACTTGGAATTTTAATTAGGCAAAAAGTTTTGGGCATGCCTCGGACAAAGGAGTAAAGAGAATATTGCTAACGGTTCCAGCCCTGAGCAGCTAAGAAGAAAACTGGAAGAAGAGATGGACTTTATAAGGGTATGTGAAAGCGGGGAAGAAAGGGGCGGAGCCCTGGACCCTATGCTTGTTTTGCCTCAATATTATACTTAACAAGGGCGAAACCCCCTCCCAGAAAAACCACTTTCACTTGGAAATAGCAAGCGGACTTTAAAGACTGAGATTGATTTAGGCAGAAAAGATCTGATTTTATATTTATAAACTGTGTGGAGTTAAAAATAAGACTCTGAAAGATTTATTAGTAATGGAGGACCTCCGACCCGACTTCGTAATTAATGGCGCTGCAAGAATTGAATCGATGTGGGGAGCCCGTGAGGCAGAGCACTACTCCATAGGGAAAAGCCAGTTTTGGTTGTTTATTGAAGTTTGATTTATATTAGAGACTGGCACTCCTGGAAAGGGGGATGTGCAAAGCAAGTGGGGGAGAGTAGCAGTGTGAAGAGAAGAGCCGGGTTAAGCCTGCTACTCGGAAGGCTCCAAGATCGATGTCTGCACACCATCCCCGTGTGACGCCCTTGGGGAAAACTCGCCACCTCAAGTACGGGGAACCCTCAGCCTTCCAGAGGTTGCTGAACTACAACTCCCATTATCCCTGGCCACTGACCATGCTTGCTGGGGCTGATGGGAGTTGTAGTTCATCAACATCTGGAGAGCCAGAAGTTCCCCACACCTGCGCATCTCTTGGTTTCAGAACCTCAAGCCCAATTAACCCAGAATACGAGACTCTGTGGATCTCATTACAATTTCCCCCCTACAAAAGCTTTGTATACATTTCTCCCAGTTGCCTTTGATTGTTCTCCCCGAGTCTGACTAAAGGAATAAAATAAGTGTTAGGCTACGAAGAATCTCTATTATGTAGAAACCGCTTAATCATCCTATGCCCTTTTAAAATGTGGAGGGTTTTTTTGGGGGGGGGAGTTATTGGGTTGTTGTTTTTATTTTGATTATGGATTTGGTGGTTTTATATTTTGATTTTATTCTGTAAACAGCCCCGAGACCTGCGGGTATAGGGTAGTATACAAATTCAATAAATAATAATAATTACAAACCCTAAGCAGTGCACACAAAAACTGTTATTTACCAATAATCACTCAATAATATACTTCAGCTCTGTGAAAAGAAACCTGAGAGGTGGGGTAGGAATTCTGCCAAAACCCAGTGCAAGATATGTAAGGGGGAAAACCAGTTTAGGAAGAAGAGGAGGAGGAGTTTGGATTTGATATCCCGCTTTATCACTCCCCGAAGGATTCTCAAAGTGGCTAACATTCTCCTTTCCCTTCCTCTGTGAGGTGAGTGGGGCTGAGAGACTTCAGAGAAATGTGACTAGCCCAAGGTCACTCAGCAGCTGCATGTGGAGGAGAGTGGGGAAGCGAACCCGGTTCACCAGATTATGAGTCTACCGCTCTTAACCACTACGGCACACTGGCTCTCAGTGAGCTTAATGGCCCAGTGGGGTATTTGACCCCTGGTCCTTTTCCAATACCTTAACCACTGCGCACCATTGTCTCTTTGCCCCCCTTCCGAAAAAGTTGGCCGTGCCTTCTGAGTGAAGGGCCGAGGCCTCGTGAGGTCATGAAGGTGGGTTGAAACTCCCTGGGACTGGGGAGTGGGGCACAACAGGGTGGGCAGTCCTCTCCCTCTCCTAGGGCTGGCATCCTGCAAGGACCAGGGAGTGCCGTTGGACAGGGTGGGAGGAGTCCTGCTAGCCAGCACCCGCCATGCCCTTGAGGGTGCCTGCCAGCTTGTCTCTGGTTCACCTGGAGCAGAAGAAGAGGAGTTTGGATTTGATATCCCACTTTATCACTACCCGAAGGAGTCTCAAAGCGGCTTACATTCTCTTTTCCCTTCCTCCCCCACAACAAACCCTCTGTGAGGTGAGTGGGGCTGAGAGACTTCAGAGAAGTGGGACTAGCCCAAGGTCACCCAGCAGGTCAACCACTACACCACACTGGCTAGGAGGATCCTAACACTGATTTTTTGCAGAACCACTCCAGATCAGGTGCAAGGAGGGCTCTGCACATACAGCCAACAACATGGGTTGAGTGCTTCTAAGGACTGTGGTGGAAGAGGTGCTGAGGTGGCAGAAGGTGGCAGGCTGGAGAATAAAGAGCAAAGACGACACATTTATTCCCATACATGGGATATGCTCGTGGATATGCTCTCACAGGCTCTTTTGAATGCTGTCCATTTATGCGTTACTGGAAAAAAGGCTGACTAGCTGGGAATCTGCTTTGAGCCTCTGTACTGAACCCCCACAGGGAATTTTCTCCCCCGGAGGCAAGTCTGTCTGTACCCTCTGCAAGGGGTGCGTGTGTATTAGAGAATAGGCGAGGCAACGGGGAGGCAGAATAAAATTCACGCAGAACCAGAACTTCAGGATTAGATCAGAGCACATATTTATTTTGTGTGCGTGAATGTCACACTCATGCCTATTAACTTACTTTTTCTATGGCTCTAGATTGGAATGTGCAATTAACTGTTGCTGCTCTGAATTCTATTGTGTTGTTTTGCGTAGTGGGTGGTGCAAACCACTCTTTGGAATAAGGCATCTTATAGGGGACAGTGGGGGGTGGGGGTGGCACAAGGGATGAGTTTATGGAACCAAGGGAACAGGGGCACGAAAAGCTTTAGGATCCACTCTAGACAGCGGGATGTGCTGAGAATCCCGCTTCAAGGAAGACCCTTGAGAAAAGTGGGTTAATGAGCAGCATGCGGCAAAAACCAAGGACTCACCAGCCTGTCTCGGTCATCCTGCAGGGCAGACAAGGCCTTCTTGAGGCTGGGCACTTCGGCGAGGCTGACGGAACCGCCGGTCGCCGACTGCAGCTTGGCCTCCTCCACTCTGCGGGCCTTCTGCAGCTCACCCATCAGTCGGTCTCGCTCGCCCTGCAGGCTAGCCATGGCCTTGGAGAAGGACTTGACCTGGCCAGAGGCCCCCTCCAGCTCGGAGGTCAGGCGAACCACCTCGGTGTCTTTGGCCGTCAGCTGCTGGCCAAGCTTCTCCAGCCGTGTCAGGAGGCCCTTCTCTTCCGTCGACTTCCGGAGGGCCGCCAGTTCGGAGGCCAAGGCGTCTCTCTTCTCCGCGAGGCTCTTCTGCTCCTCCTGGAACCGAGCCTTCTCCTCCTGGAGGCTCTGAACCAGCAACCGCTGCTCTTCCAAGTCCGCCGAGTACTTCTTCTCCACGGCGCGGAGCTCTTCGTTGCACTCATCCCAGCTGTCCTGGAGCGAGCTCATGGCCTTCCCGAAGGACTGGACTTGGGCCTTCAGGTCCCGGTTCTCCTCCGTGACGGCGAGGAGGCTCTGCTCCATCTCGAGGAGGTCTTTGGCCAGCTCGGCCACCCGCTCCTCCGCCGTCTCCGTCTCGTTCCGCATCAGCCCGGCGTCGTGGTGCAAGCTCTTCAGCTCCGCCTTCATCTGGGCTTCCGCCTCCTGCATCTTCCGGCCGGTGCTCTGCCGGAGCAGGGCCAGCTCCTCCTCCAGCTCCGCCACCTGCCTCCGGGCGAGCGAGAGCTGCCCACTCAGCTCCTCCGCTTCCTCCCCCTTGCCCAGCAGCTGCGCCTGCAGCTCCAGCAGTGGCCCGTCCTCGTGCAGGACTGCCACCTCGCTCTGCGCCCGGGAGAGGGAGGCCGCGAGAGACTCCGACTGCTCCATCAGGCTGCGCTTCTCCAGCCGCAGGGCCTCCGCCGCGCGCTCCGACTCCCGCAGCTGTTCCTCCAGCGCCCGGATGCGCTCCAGCTGGGTCTTGAGCAGCTGCTTCTGCTGGCTGTCCTTGATGGAGAGGAGCTGGTTCAGGTCCTGGCGGTAGCGCACCAGCTCGGCGTCCAGCTTGGCGTTCTCGGCGTGCAGGTCATCCAGGCGGCCGTGGAGGCTCCGCAGCTCCCCCTTCAGCCGGTTGTTCTCGGCCGCTGCCTCCTGGATCAGCTGGTCCTTCTCCAGGATGGCCGCCAGGTGCCGCTGCTCCAGCTGGCGGTAGTCGCCCAGGACCCGCTCCCGGTCGTCCTGCAGGGAGGACATGGACTTAGTGAAGGAGTCCAGCTGGGCCATGTGACGCTTGCTGTCCTCCCAGGCGCTCTGGAGCTTCCTTGCCAGCTGCTCCGCCTTCTCCAGGGCTTTCGCCTTCTCGGCCTCTGAGGCTGCCCTCTCCTCTCCCGCCTGGCTGATCCTGGCCTCCAGCTCCTTCAGCTCCTCCCGGTGCTGCTGCTGCAGCTCCGACACGGCAGAGGAAACGGCCTCTTCCTTGGCGGCCACCAGGCTGATGATCTTCTGGTCTGTGACGCTCATCTCTACGTGGAGCCTGTCTGTCAGGTCCTTGGACGCCCGCAGGTCAGCCTCCAGCTGCTCCCGGCTCAACCGGCTCTCTCGGAGGTCGGCCTCTTGGCTTTTCGCCGTGGCCGCCAGCCTGTCCACTTCCTCCAGGCACTTCGCGAAGGAGTCCTGCAGGCCGGCCAACTTCTCACTCTGTCCCTGCAGTTGTGCTTCCTGTTTCTGGATCCGGTCCTGGGAGTCTCGGAGCAGCCGCTGGGCTTCCTCGAGCTGCGTCACGAGCCCCCTTTTCTCCTCTTGGAGCAGCTCGGCTTCCTCCAGGAGACGCTGGTGCTCCCTCTGGGCTCTGGAGTCCTGTGCTGATTTGCTGCGTTCCAGGCTGTGAAAGCAGAGAAAGACAGTGTCAGGTTCTCTTATCGGTTGTTCAATAGAAATCCCAAGCCATTTGTCTTTGAGTCTTTTTATTCAGTGCCAAGCTATTTACAGTGCAGAGCTCAGCCTTATCATGTCTGCTCAGTCAGTAGCAGAATCCGGAAGTGCCTCCCTCCTGTTTTGGCGCCAACACCAAAGTTTCGGCATTCTAAATTGCTGCCTTCTCCTCCTACGTGATATTTGCGCCGGAACTGACGCTTCCCCCTCCGCGCGAGTCTGCTGGGTGGTGCCAGGTCTCCCACTATCTCTCTGGACACCTGGCACTCCCTGGCTCCCAGCCACTAACTGCTCCTCCCCCGAGATTGGACTGCCAGTTTCACTCGAAGATGAATTTGTTATTAACACAGGTTGAGGCTCTGTATAAACACTCAGAGCTGGGCTGGCAGATCCCTGACAGGCAGTATCAGACACAAAGCAGGAAAGTCCTCTGCCTGTCCTCTCTCCCTATCAAAAGCATGCAGGATCCCACAGCTAACGGAAGACTCATAAAGTAATCTAGCCAACTAATCCCAAGGGGCCAAGCTGGAAGGTGTGCAGAAGATGGAAGGGTCTAGAAACAGCCTTATGAGGAACGGTTGAGGGACTTGGGGGTATTTAGGCTGGAGAAGAGAAGACAGAGAGGGGCTGTCAATGGAAGCTTGTTTCCTGCTTCTCCAGAAGGTAGAACCCGAAGCCATGGATTCAGGAGACTAGAAAGAAGATTCCAGCTAAACATTAGGGAGTGCTTTTCCCCTCAAAAAGGGGTGGACTCTCCTTCCCTGGAGGTTTTCAGAAAGAGGCTGGACGGCCGTCTGTCAGGGATTCTTCAGTTGATATTCCTGCATTGCAGGGATTTAGATGACCCTTCCAATTCTACAGCTATTATTCTATGAACTCTGGATGAACCTAGAGTAAAGCCAACATGGGGGGGATGAATGCAACAGCTGTGGTTGGACAACAACTCCCATCATCTCTTAGCTACGGACGATGGGAGTTGTAGTCCAACAACAGCTCTAATCACTCCCTGTACGCTCAGGGTCATTTGGGGAGGAGGCAGCCACCCACTTCCTCCCAGCACCACCCTTCTTTACCTGGCGATGTGGCTCTGCAGGTCCTCCACCTGGGCCGCCATCTGCTTCACCTGCTCTTCCAAGGCGGCACAGGCCTGCTCCCGGGCGCGCACCTCCTGCTCCTTCTTCTCGATGGCCTCGCTGAACTTCTTCTCCCACTGCCTGGACTCATCGATCACGCGGTCCCTGTCGTCCTGCAGGGAGGACATGCTCCGGGTGAAGGCAGCCAGCTGGGCTAAGGTGTGGTTCAGGTTGCCTTGCAGCTGCTTGGCCTCCTGGTCCTTCTGGCGCAGGGATTCCCGGAGGTCCCGCGCCGCCGCCTCCGAGCGGGCCTGCTCCCTCTGCAGGGCCTGCAGCCTCTCCTCCATGTTCCTCACCTCCTTCAAGTGCTTGTCCTTCTCCCGCTCCAGGCGCCTCTCGAGGGCCTTCTCCTTTGCCCTCAGCTGCGCTTGGACCTCTGCTTTGCTCGCTCGGAGCTCCTCTCTGGCCTTCAGGCTCTCGGCCAAGACTCTGGCCGCCTCGCTCTGAGTATCGTCCAGTGAGACTCTGCAGGAGGCCAGCTCTGCTTGGGCCTTCCGGGTGTCCTCTTCTGCCTTCGCCAAGCTCTTCCTGGCGGCTTCCAGCTCCTTCTGGAACTCGCTCTGGATGAACTCCAGGGCCTTGATAGTCTTCTCCAAGCTGCTGGTTTTCTCCTGGCTTTTAATGCAGCCTTTCTGCAGCTCCTTCACCTCCTGCTGCTTCGCCCTCAGCAGCTCCTGGAGCTCCTTCACCTGTGCCCGGCCGTTGTCGCCCTTCCAGGCACCTTTGAGCTTCTCCACGTGCTCTTTCTTCCTCTCTGCGTCCGCCTTCTCCTGCAGGAGATGCCGTTTCTCATCCTCCAAGCGGCCCAAGGCCCCTCGAAGGCTCTCCGCCTCGCTCAGGAGCTGCTGGTTGTTGCTCTGCAAGTCCGCCGCGTCCTGCTGGTAGTTCCCGATGCTCCCGTTCAGCTCCGCCAGCTGGTTCATGAGCCTCTCCTCCAGGTCGTCCTTCTCGGCCTCCAAGGCCTCCTTCAGCCTCAGGGCTCCGGCAAGCCGCTCCTCCATTTGCTGGCCGGCTCGCTCCATCTCGAGGACCTTCTCCTGCAGAGCTGCCACTTCCAGGCCTTTGGCAGCCAACAGTCCCTCCAGCACTTCCTTCTCCTCGCTCAGGGTCTCCACGTCCCTCCGGACCCTGCTCAGCTCCTCCTCCGCCACCTGCCTCTTCTCCTCCAGGTCCACAACTCGCTCAGTGAATTGCTGCAGTGACTGGTTCATTTCGTCACGCGGAGGGCTGGCTTTGCAGATTTCTTCTTCCTGGGTGTCAAGGCCCACGGGAGCGGCTTCTGGAGGTTGCCAACGTGTGCCTAAATCCACCTGAGCCTCTAGGGACTCCACCAAGGAGCTGGAAGTCACTTCCTCACTTTTCGCTGCCGCCACCACCTCCTCCTCTTTCACATCTACTTTGCTTTGCAGCGCCTGCCTCAAGTCCTGGATCTGCTGGTTCAGGGCGTCCTTCTCAGCCTTGAGAACCTCCAGCTGGCTGGAAAGGGATTTGCAGTCCTGCCTGGAGCTCTCCAGCTCTTCTCGGAGGCCGGTGCCTGTCCCTTCTGCCCCTGCCAGGCAACCATCCACAGGATGGACCTCTGCCCTCAACCGCTCGTTCTCCTCCTCCAGCTCCAGGATCTTCTGCTGCTTGGACTTGGCAAACTTCCGCATCTTCTCCCGCATCCCCTCCATTTCCTGCTCGGCCCCCTGCAGGCGGGCGTCCGCCTCCCTCTTCTCCGCCTCCACGCCCTTCAGCTTGAGGAAGAGCTCCTGCTTCTCCTGCCGGACACCCTCCACCACCCGCTGCATCCTCTCCGCCTCGCCGCTGACGTTCTCGTACGACTGCAGGAGGGTCTCGTACTCTGCCTGCAGCTCCGCATGTTTCCGCTGCCACTCGGAGAGCTCCTGGGCTTGGGAGCGCCGCAGGGCATCCGCCTCCTGCTCCAGCCGGGCCTTCTCCTGGGTCAGGCCCTCCAGAGCCAGCTTCAGGCTCTCGCAGGAGCTGGAGACATTCTGGTTCTCCACCAGGGCTCTGTCCACTTCCGCAATGAGCTTCTCCCGCTCCTCTCCAAGGGCCACCAGCCTCTCCTCGAGGGCCTCCTTCTCCTTCCCCAGCTCAGAAGCTCGCCTCTCTGCCTCCGAGAGGAGGTGGGACGTCTTCTCCAGAGCAGCCTTGGTGCCGGCCAGCTCCTCCTTCAGGGCCTTGCTCTCCTTCAGCACCTCCTTCCTGGAGATGAGTGCCGCCTGCAGTTTCCTTTGCAGCTGGCTCTTGGAGTGCTCCTCGGCGGCTGCCGCTTCCGACTTCTGCTGGGCTTCAGCCTCCAGACGCTGGGACCGCTCCTTGCTCTGGGCCTCCTCCAGCTGACCTCGCAGGGCCTTGAAGGCCTCCTCTCTCTCCTGCAGCGCCGCCTGCAGGCCCCGCAAAGACTCGCTTTTGTCCGCTAGCTGAGCATTGAGGTGTTCAATTTCTTCTTTGCTGGCCAGCTCCTTCTGCTCTTCCAAAGCTGCTTGGTGAAGCCTCAGACCCTCTTGCCTGGAAGCCTCGGCCTGGCTCTCCTCCAGCTCTCGCCCAAGGCTTGCTGCATGGGTTTCGGCCTGGCGGCAGGCTTCCTTCGCTGTCTCCAACTCTGCAACCAACTGCCCGACCTGCTCTTGGAGCTGAAGAGCTGCCTCAGACTTGCTCCTGAGCTCCCCTTCCAGGTGCCTGACCTGGGCTTCCAGCTCCCCTTTCTCAGCCTTGAGCTTCTCAAGGTCTGCCTGGAGTGCTTCCACAGCTGCAAAATCTCCGGCCGCCACGGAGCTTCCAGAGGCCGGATCTTCAGGAGGGAGAGAGGCGCTCTCCAACGCCTGGCTCAGAGCCTGGAGCTGATCCTGCAGCTTCTCCTTCTCTCGGCACTGCTGCTCAAACTGCTCCTGCAGGAAACCGTAGTCATCCTTCTGCTGCTTGAGCTGCTCGCGGTGATGGCGGTTCTTCTCCTGGGCCTTCTTGATGGTGTCTTTGCGGGAGGCCAGGGCTTCCTGGAGCTTCTTCTGCAGCTGCTCTCTCTCCTGCTCCAGAGCACAGATCCTCTCCTCCAGAGCATGCAGGCCGGGTTCAGCAGTGCTGTCTGACGCAGGAAGAGTAGAAGGAATGGCGGAGACCTCCATGCTCTCTCTGGCTGGCGCCTGTTTCTCGGGGGCTGAGCTGCGGTCCTCAAGTTCAGCTCGCAGGGCACCGATGAGAAGGTCCTTCTCCTGCACACTTTGCTGAAGCTCCCCAACCGCAGCCTGCAGCGCAAGCACGGCGGCCTCCTTTCCCCCCAGGATGCGCTTCAGTTCAGCCTCCTTTTCCAGAACCAGCTGGCCCAGAGAAGCAGCTCTGCCTCGCCTTGCCGGGCGCCCACTGCCATCTGCATTGACGCTGCTCTCAGAGGGTTCCTCTTCCTCTCCATCCTTGCAGGCCTCTGGGACTCTGGCCCCGGGCCCCGCAGGCTCCCCGCTCCCCACTCCCTGTGCCTTCTCCAGTTTGTGGACCTTGCTCAGGAGCTCCTTCCTGCTGACGAGAGCCGCCTGCAGCTTCTTCCGGATGAGCTCGTTTTCCTTCCGCAACGCTTCCACCTCCTCGCTGGTGGGCGGCGCTCTCTCCGCCAGCTGCTCAGGCACCTTCTCCTCCTCCTCCTCCTCCGTCCCCACCCCCTGCTCTCTCGTCTCCTTCCCTTCTGCCAGCAGACTCAGCTGTTCCGTCAGGCTCGCCAACTCCTTCCCCATCAGGAACTTCTCCTCGTTCAGCTGCACCATCCGGCTCGACATGCCCATGTTGACTTCCACCATCCGCTGCTCCCGCTCTGCCACTTCCTGCTGCAGCCTCTCCACCTCGGCGGCGCTCTCAGAGAGAAGCCCCTGCAGCTGGGCTGCCTCCGACTCCTTCGACGCGAGGCTCTGGGAGAGATCCTCGGCCTTGGCGGAGGCCTCCTGCAGCCGTCCGGACAGCGCCTGCCTTTCCTGCTCCTCCTCCTCGAGACGGCCTCTCAGGCTCCTCCCCTGCAGGTCCTGCTCTGCCAGACGGCGCTGCGTCTCGTCCAGGTCCTTCTGCAGAGCGGAAATTTTCACCTCCTTGGACTTGGCCTCGTTCTGCAAGCTCTGGAGCTGCTCCTGCAACAGGGCCAGCTGGGATGCCCCGCTCTCGTGGCCGGAGAGCCGCCGCTTCTCCGAGTCGGCCAGGTCCCCTTCCAGCTGCCTCACCTGCTCCTCCAGCTCCGCCAGGCGGCAGAGCTCCTTCTGCTGGGACAGGAGCTGATCCCTCTCGGCACGGAGCGTGTCCAGGGCCCCACGGGAACCCTCTGCCAGCTGCTGGAGCAGCCTGATTTCTGTGTCCCTCTCTTCCAAGACCCCCTTGTGGAGCTCCTCTGCTTCCTGCTGGCTTGCACGCAGCCTAGCAATTTCGAGATGCAACCTTTCCAGTTCTTGCGTTGCCAGAGAAGGCTCCTGAGCCGCTTCTCCGTCCTCCATGGAGAGGTCGTCTTTCCCCAAGAGTGTCTCCGGAAGGGGAGAGGACTCCTCCTGGATTTCTACGGTGACCAGCGAGCTGCTGCTCGAATCGCTCTGGATGAGGACCACCCCATCTTCTTCTCCGCCGCTGGCTTGTGACTCCCCTGGCGGCAGAGGCTCAGCTCCAGCGGGGTCCTGAAGCTGCCCCTTCAGGAATGCGATCTCTTCCTGTGCCTCCTGCATCTCCAGCATCAAGACTGACAGATCTTTGTGTTTCTTCACAGAAAGGTAGTCCAGGACACCAGGGGGCGTGTTGTCCGTGGCCTCTGGGCTGGGCTGAAATAAGAAAAAGGAAGAGTTTAGTTCTCCAGCAAGCTAAAGCTTGAGGAATGAGCACAGCAGAGGGAAACAGAGCTCCCATCTCTGCCACCTCCCCCCATGACGGCAGTACGGGGGTGACAGGGGGCCTCTTTTTTGTTTATTTTGAGCATTTGTACCCTGCTCATTGACTGAAATACTTCCAGGGTGGCTTATGTACAATCAAGACAAGACAGTCCCTTCCTGCGGGTTTACTAACCAAACACGACACGCAAGGGGAAAGGGACAGGGAGGGAAGAGGGAAAGTATTGCAGGGCTTTTGTTTTTTTTAAAAAATACAGAGATAATTCAAGAAAGCAAATCCAGGAGATGGGAAGCGAGGGGGGGGTCCTACCTGAGCTAAGGCAACAGGATCATCTGGTGAGCAGAGACCTTCAACGCTGTTGCTTCCCAGACCATCAGGCACACCTAGCCAAAGAATACAGGAGAGAGTCAGCTGCAGAAAAAGCCAGCTTTGTGGCACTTTTAACAACAGTGGTACCTCGGGTTAAATACGCTTCAGGTTACAGACGCTTCAGGTTACAGACTCTGCTAACCCAGAAATATTACCTCGGGTGTCAGGGATCTGACCTCATGCAAGGCTCTTGAGACGGGGAAGGAGGGATGGAGGGAAGTGCAGCCTCTCCTGGGAAGCAGCTCGGAGTCCAGCGGGGATAGTAAGGAAAGCCCCAGTGGTGAGGAGCAGGAACTGCCAGGCAGTGCAGTGGAGCTGGGGGTCAGAGATGCGGACAGAGCCTCAGCACCACCTGAGTGGTCTGAGAAGCAAAGCGGGCAGCTACTTCCGTCGCCCCAAATGCGTAGGGGGGAAAGCGTAAGGAACGGAGGCGACGCTTTGGAATTCCAAAGCTTCTATGTTGGGGGAGGAACCGGCGAAAGCCAATCCCGGATTCTGGAACCGACTCAAGCGGACATGAATCTTAAACGCTCCGATATACATAGTCTGTAAATAAAGTATTAGCTTTAGAGGAATGGATGTTTCTGGCTCTTTACTCTTGAGGAGACAACCCCGAGCCCTTACATCGGGTTAAGAACTTTGCTTCAGGATGAGAACAGAAATTGGGCAGCGGCAGGGGGAGGCCCCATTAGCTAAAATGGTGCTTCAGGTTAAGAACGGACCTCCGGAACCAATTAACTATGTAACCAGAGGTATCACTGTATTTGAAAGTTTTAAATTATTGCTATTAATTTTTCAAAGTGACAGTTTTGACCTACAAAGCCTTAAATGGCTCAGGACTGCAACACGTCAAGGATCGCCTCTCTCCATAGGAACTGACTCAGTCCCTGCCATCACCCTTTGAGGCCCTTCTTTGTGTGCTCCCTCTGTGAGAGGTCCCGAGGCCTTTTCTGCGGTGGCTCCC
The DNA here is from genome assembly GCA_034641395.1 of Darevskia armeniaca. Classification (NCBI taxonomy): domain Eukaryota; kingdom Metazoa; phylum Chordata; class Lepidosauria; order Squamata; family Lacertidae; genus Darevskia; species Darevskia armeniaca. The sequence continues at coordinate 26,181 of JAWWNF010000801.1, forward strand.
CACTTGTGGAAAGGTGAAAGCAGGCCATCGGAGGCCCCTCCACCTGCCCTCTAAGTGCCTCCCCCCTCAATGCCTGCAACGCACACCTTCGAGATGCTTACCGCCAGGCCCAGAGGAGGGGTCATCAACTCCAGACAGCAGCCCCGGAGCCCCCTGAGATTGCGTTTCAACGCCTGTTTCAGCACAGCTGACCTTCTGGGAGAAAAGAGAAGAGAAAGGGAAGCATCTTATTATTATTTATTTTATAAAATTTGTATACTGCTTGATTCTAAAAACAAAACAAAACTACCAACCACCTCAAAGCAGCTTATACATAAAGAATGAAAGAATAAATTAAGAACAATAAATTTAAACTTTCAAAATGACTAAAAGCAGATTAAAATTCATATCTACTTTCTAAAGATCTGAGTAGGCTTGTCTAAACAACAATGTGTTCAGCAGTTGCCAAAAGGAGTTTGGTGACGGCACTACCGGCTATCAATCGGCAGGGAGTTCCAAAGTGTAGGTGCTGCCTTACTAAAATATCGAGTTTTTAGTCGCACCTGTAACAGTGCCAGCTCTGCCGATTGAAGCGGATGACTAGGCATGTATGGGGTAAGCTGATCTCATAGGTAAACTGGTCTCAAGTTTTACCAACCACCAGACTGGCTGCAGCACTAGACATAAACTGTCTCACTTGCAGAAAACCCATATCAAGGGGACACGCTGACTGTCTGTGAAGAATTCTCATAACCTCAGCTTGTTGGTTTTTCCGAGTGGATTCGTTCCCCTCCTGCAGCAACCATTTGCCACACCCTCAAAGCTCCTCGCGAGAAGCCTTTGTACTGCCTTTCCTGACTGCTGCAACTCATCACTAACCAAGAAGGTACTTCAGAAGGTCATAACCACAGCCCAAAATATTATTGGTCATCCTCTCCCATCTCTGGAAGAACTATACGGTTCCCGTTGCCTTAAAAAGGTAAACAATATTTTAAAGTATCCATCTCATCCAGGATATAGTCTTTTTGCACTACTGCCTTTGGGCAAGAGATATAGAACAATTAGATCAAGAACCAATAGATTGAAGAACAGTTTCTACCCAAGAGCTATAACCATCTTAAATGCTAAATAAAAAATAAAAAATAAAAAAAATCCTTCCAGTAGCACCTTAGAGACCAACTACCGGTAAGTTTGTTCTTGGTATGAGCTTTCGTGTGCATGCACACTTCTTCAGATACACAGAGTTGGTCTCTAAGGTGCTACTGGAAGGAATTTTTTTATTTTGTTTTGACTATGACAGACCAACACGGCTATCTACCTGCATCTTAAATGCTGTAACCAGATAATATGACCTTGGAGAGCTGTGATGGGTGTATGTGTGTGTGCATGTGTGGCTTTTTTTGGTGGGTGTGTGTGTGTGTGTATTTTGTGCTGTTTTTTTTTTCTTTTTCTTTCTGGTTTTTACGGGATGGCATGCAATTTCCTTGCACTTGTATAGTGTTGTGCTTGTACTTGTGCAATGACAATAAATAAATAAATTATCTTATCTTATCTTATCAAATCTCATGGCTCCCCTGCCTGAAGATATGAAGGTATTTTGCCCTGCTGAGCCTGAAACCTTTGAAGGAAGATAAATGGAATCAAACCCTAAGGGCAGAGGGCTGATTTTCCCTCCAGGCTGGGGGGAAACCTCAGCAGACACCAGCCAGACCCCCCCCCCCCCACACAAGGCAAGTAACCCTCAAGAGCTGGGCTTCCTCCGACAGCAGCGGCAGGTTTGTGATGCCAGAATTCAGGGTTCAGGAGAGCCAACTGCAGCACGGGAAGCCACATCTTTCAGACATCTTTGCTTCTCTCTCAGTCTTTTCTCCTGAACTCCTTTCATAGATTTGAGGCTATTGTCTGTTTGTAAACCACTTTTTTTCCAGCAATCAAGCGGAATATAAATTTTATGAAACTAAATAATAATAGTTTTATGGTTCACTTTAATCTACTGGTCTGATACTTGCTCCTAAACCCCCCCCCCAGATGTCATTTTGATTAAGATGCCAATGATAGATACCATACATATGTGTGTGTGTGTGTGTGTGTGTGTGTGTGTGTGTGTGTGTACACATATACAAACACACACATGAACGATGTCTGAACTACCAAGAAAAAAATGAGAAGTTGCTAATGTGAATACAACAGGAGTTTCTCATTCAGGACAGGTGAAAAGGGGAGCTGTTCTTTGCCAGTGGAAATTAAGAGGCAGCTGTGCGTTTTGGCTCTCCAGAAGAAGTGTCTGGCTGCAGAGGAGCCGGAGAACAGCAGTGGCTTGCCAACAGAAAAAGCTGAGAGCACGAAAGATACTCTGCACATGCAAAATGCAGGGGGGAACACAACAGGAGAAGGGTCACCTCTGAGGAAGCAACAGCAGGGCTCCGAAAGCCCAATTAAGAGGGTGGGCAAAACTCCAGGTGAAATTCCTAAGTGTTCTCTTTCTGTGTGTCCCATATTAAGCCTCCTAATAATATCCCAGCAAAGAGGATTGCTGGGTGCAGCCGAGAGGGCAGCTTAGAAGGAGCAGTTCTCAGGCCAAGCGCTTAGCCTACTGGAAGGGCTTCTCCGCTCATTTTACTTTTGCTCGGAGGTTACCTGGTTTGACTCTGCCGAAAGTGCAGGGAATTCGAGTCTCTTTTCCAGCGTGGCAACTTTGGAGCGGAGGGTCTCTGAAAAGGCAGACGAGGGAGGAGAGGTGTTAATCGGAAGCAGGATCTGGAAGGAGGCTGGAGGTTGGGGGTCAGAGCTGCAAATGGAGTGGGGTCAGGCCAGGCCAGGCCAGGCCATGAGCTCATATCCTCTCTAGAGAAAGGAGGGTTACAGGTTGTCCTGGAAGAGGTGAGGACACTGGGACACGCTTCTCGAGAGCGACGATTTCCCAAGGGAAAGTAAAAGCTCAACAGGATTGAGGCTCTCTGCAAAGGAGGAAGACGGGAATAATAATAATAATTTATTATTTATACCCCGCCCATCTGGCTGGGAAGACGGGGAGGCGAGCATTTCAGGGAAATGGCGCAATTTTCCCTACAGGGGACTCGGGTTATTAGCATAGTCGCCTTCCTGAATTTCTCTGCACTGCATTTAAAGCCATCCAGGATGGGGGCCATCCCCTTCCACCTTTGGAACAAGTCCCATAGTTTAACTATGAAGAACGGCTTCCATTTATCTGCCCCGAATCTTCCAACATCCTAGGATGTCCATGAGTCCTAGTGCTCTCGATGCCACACATCATTTCATAAACTTCTATGAAATGATCTGCTCTTTGGCCCCAAAGATTAAAAAATGTCTTAAGTGGGGGGCTCTGCATGATGCTGAGCCTGCCTTCTCGGCTCCTCAACCTGCAGAATCCACTTGCTTTGAAGAGGCAGATCACAGGAGAACAGGGGGGCTCTCCCTTGCAAGGTTGTTATGGGTTTATTTATCTGTTGCCTTAAAAAAACACGTCTGCATGTAAAATCTTAAAAAACTCATCAAGCTTAACAATAAAACTGTACCACCCCCTCCAAGCGCAACCCCCCCCTTGCGCTGCAACAAACATGATTATCATAATCTCTCAGAAGTCTGGCTGTGTCAAGATCTCTGCCAAGAACACTCCTCATTATCCCAGCTGTGTGCAAACCCTGTAACAAGATCAGCACACACAAGGGATGTGTGTGTGTGCATAGAGACTTTGGAAGGTCCTGATCCAAGAGACTTGCCGAAGTCCAAGCTGGAGCACAGAACTCAAGACCTGGGTCGGCTTTTGGTCGGCCAGGCGCAAGCCAACAGGCAGGAATTTTAACTGGGTTCAGTGAGTGTTCCATCGAATACACTATTGGGGGTTAGTTTCTTTTTAAAGGTGCTATCTACCCACAACCCTGGGCCCTTGGAAAGGAGAAGGGCTGGAAAGCTGAACAAAAACTCATACAGTCTTGTCATACGAGGCCCTTCTCTATTTCCCCCCTTCCCAAGAGAGGGCCACACGAGAACAGGGCCTTTTTCTGTGGTGGCTCCCCAGTTGGGGAATGCTCTCCCCAAGGAGGCTCGCCTGGCGCCATCACTGCATTTCTTTTAGGTGCCAGGCAAAAACATTCCTCTTTACCCAGGCCTTAAATAACCTCTTGCCTATTAAAGGTGGAGGGAGCTGTTACGATGATTATTTTATTATTATGCTGTGTATTGTTATACTCTGTACTCTGTTCTTACTATTATGCTGCGTAAGGTATGTTCTTAATGTTGTACACTGCCCTGGGATCTTTGGATTAAGAGTGGTATATTTATCAGTATCATCATCCTCCAGCCCATTGAACCCATAGCTCTTCACCCTTTCCCTGGAACCATTAGCAGTTGGATTTGGATTTGATATCCCGCTTTATCCCTACCCGAAGGAGTCTCAAAGCGGCTCACATTCTCCTTTCCCTTCCTCCCCCACAACAAACACTCTGGGAGGTGAGTGGGGCTGAGAGACTTCAGAGAAGTGGGACTAGCCCAAGGTCACCCAGCAGCTGCAGGTGGAGGAGCGGAGACGCGAACCCGGTTCACCAGATTATGAGTCCACTGCTCTTAACCACTACACCACACTGGCTCTCTTCATCTTAATCTATTTATATGGGACTCCTAGGGGAAAGCCACACAGCCCTGGCTGGAGAAAGCAGATCACAAATAGGTTTTAGAAGGTGGAAAGTGGTGAAAGAGAAGAAGAAAGGTACCATTTTCGGCTTGCAGAGCTTCCAGAGTCTTGCGCTGCTCATCTTGCCAGGCATTTCTTGCAAAAGCTGCTGCGTCCTCTCCAGTGGCCAGCTGGGGAGCAGAAAGACAGAAAGATTGATGTGGGAAATAGATGGAATGGGCTGATGAAGGGACACACGCACAGCTGACGGGGGCCAGAAACAGGCTGCTCTGCCCCTCCCCAGTTCGCTGAGGCCTTCGGGGAAGCAGTTACCTCGCTCGGCATAGAGAGCTGCTTTGCTTCCTGAGCTGTAAGTGATTTGGGTTCGGCCTGTGAATGGTCAGACTCCTTGGGCCTTTCTGGGAGCTCCCCTGGGGAAACAAATGCGGAAGGTTAGTTTCCCAGCCATATCAGCAAGATTGAGGTTGAATCCTGACAAGACAGAAGTACTGTTTTTAGGGGACAGGAGGCGGGCAGGTGTGGAGGACTCCCTGGTCCTGAATGGGGTAACTGTGCCCCTGAAGGACCAGGTGCGCAGCCAGGGAGTCATTCTGGACTCACACCTGTCGATGGAGGCGCAGGTTAATTCTGTATCCAGGGCAGCTGCCTACCAGCTCCATCTGGTGCGCAGGCTGAGACCCTCCCTGCCCGCAGACTGTCTCGCCAGAGTGGTGCATGCTCTAGTTATCTCCCGCTTGGACTACTGCAATGCGCTCTACGTGGGGCTACCTTTGAAGGTGACCCGGAAACTGCAACTAATCCAGAATGTGGCGGCTAGACTGGTGACTGGGAGTGGCCGCCGGGACCACATAACACCGGTCCTGAGAGAGCTACATTGGCTCCCAGTACATTTCCGAGCACAATTCAAAGTGTTGGTGTTGACCTTTAAAGCCCTAAATGGCCTCGGTCCTGTATACCTGAAGGAGCGTCTCCACCCCCATCGTTCAGCCCGGACACTGAGGTCCAGCGCAGAGGGCCTTCTGGCGGTTCCCTCACTGCGAGAAGCAAAGCTACAGGGAACCAGGCAGAGGGCCTTCTCGGTAGTGGCGCCTGCCCTGTGGAACGCCCTCCCAGCAGAGGTCAAGGAAATAAACCACTATCTGACATTCAGAAGATACCTCAAGGCAGCCCTATTTAGGGAAGTTTTTAACCTGTGATATTTTAATGTATTTTTATATCTGTTGGAGGCCGCCCAGAGTGGCTGGGGAGACCCAGCCAGATGGGTGGGGTACAAATAAAAGAATTATTATTATATTATTTATATCTGGAGCCAGCGCCACCTCTTCGGCCCCAGCACCAACAAAGGGCTGTGTCATCCTGCACGCTACACTTGCGGAATTTGCTTTTCTGTCAATGAGTGGGTGTCATCAGGACTCACTGTAAAAGAAGGGCGAGCTTCCATCCTGAGAGCTGCCCTCAGGCCCACTTTCAAAGCCTGGAGACAGAGGCACAGCAATCAGGTTGGCGGGTCTGCAAGCTGCCCTGTTCCTCAAATCAACGCACCACCGTCATCCCAAGCAAACCCCCCAAATGCTGCCAAACTCAAGCCTCAAACGGCATAACTAGTATCAGGCAAGGTCCCAGGAGACCAGGGTTCGAATCCTCCCTCGGCCATGAAATTTGCTTGGCGACCTTGGGCCAGCCACCGTCTCTCAACCTGGCCCACCTCACAGGGTTGTTGTGAGGATAAAATGGAGGGCGGAAGGTGAACCACGTACACCACCTTAAGCGCCTTAGAGGAAAAGGTGGTTTATAAGTGTAACCAATTTTTTAAAAACAGAAGAACGAATAACTAGGACCGATCGTTCCAACACCGTGAACAGAAGCAAAGCTTGAAGAAGAAGAAGAGTTTGGATTTGATATCCCGCTTTATCACTACCCGAAGGAGTCTCAAAGCGGCTCACATTCTCCTTTCCCTTCCTCCCCCACAACAAACACTCTGTGAGGTGAGTGGGGCTGAGAGACTTCAGAGAAGTGGGACTAGCCCAAGGTCACCCAACAGCTGCATGTGAAGGAGCGGGGAAGTGAACCCGGTTCACCAGATTACGAGTCCACCGCTCTTAACCACTACACCACACTGCCTCTCCCTCCTCCCAAGGTTCCAGAATGTGTCCTTTCAAGAATTCAGGCCTATTTCCATTCACCCCAGAGATCTCTGTAGACGAAGGCCTGCTTCCTGACCTTGCTGTGCAGGAGAGCAATCCTCAGTGGAGCACTCCGGTGGACGCTCTGCGTTCTGCCGCAGGCGGGCGCTCTCCGACCACAGAGCCTCGTAGCTGGAGCGCACATCCTGCTCCGCTCTTTGGAGCGCAGCAATCTCTTGGCTCTTCTCTGCCATTTCCCGTGCATGTCTCTCCTCTGCATCTCGGCTCTGGCGCTCGCAGTCCACTCTCGTTTGGGCGAGTTCCTGAGAGAGCCGCTGCCCCTCCTCCTGCGAGCGGTGGGAGGCCAGCTTCTGCTCTGCCAGCTCCAGTTCCAGCTTCTCCACCAGGCTCTGGGACTCCTGCCTCTCGGAAGCAGAGGTGCTGTGCAGAGAATCCAGCTCCTCCTCCACCTTCTGGAGTCTCTCCGAGAGGACCTGGGGAAGAAAAGGGGAGGAGAACGCACGCCTTTCAGGGGTGCAAAGCGATTTCTGTGTATTTGCGCAACCCTGGGAAGACCTTTTCCGTGTGCCTCCCCCTCTCGAGAGTGTGGCAACACAAGAACGGGGCCTTTTCTGCAATGGCTCCCCGTTTGTGGAATGCTCTCCCCAGGGAGGTTCACCTGTTGCATTTTTTTAAAAAATGTTTTATTTAAGCATATTTAAAAGGTAAAGGTAAAGGGACCCCTGACCATTAGGTCCAGTCACGGACAACTCTGGGGTTGCGGCGCTCATCTCGCATTATTGTCCGAGGGAGCCGGCGTACAGCTTCCCGGTCATGTGGCCAGCATGACTAAGCCACTTCTGGTGAACTAGAGCAGCACACGGAAACGCCGTTTACCTTCCCGCCGGAGCGGTACCTATTTATCTACTTGCACTTTGACGTGCTTTCGAACTGCTAGGTTGGCAGGAGCTGGGACTGAGCAACGGGAGCTCACCCCATTGCGGGGATTCGAACCGCCGACCTTCTGATCGGCAAGCCCTAGGCTCTGTGGTTTAACCCACAGCGCCACCCGCGTCTCTTAAGCAAATATTTACAAACAAACAAGCAATAAGGTACACACACTTAACCCCAAAAGAGAGTAAAGGGAAAGGGTAAGAAAGAAAAAATGATGAAGTCCCACACCCCTTGAACTCCCCTCCACCAGCACTCGTCATCTTTGAGTCATTTAAGTTCTCGTTTACATTGCGTATCATTTATCGCTGTAATTACTTCTTTTATAGTGCTATTATGGTATAACATCAAGTCACCTTACAAGCTTAATCTAAACATATCAGCATGTTATCTTTAGAGCAGTGTTTACTCATATATTCTTCGAACCATAACCATTGTGCCCTTAATTTCTGGTGTATTTGATATCTTATTACCGCAGTTAATTCTGCCAGTTCTATAAACTCTGTTAATTTAATTATCCAATCCTCTTTTGTAGTTACCGTATTTTTCGCTCTATAAGGCGCACCTGACCATAGGACACACCTAGTTTTTAGAGGGGAAAAGCCCCATTTTTTTGAGGATCAGCTCAAAATCGTTGAGCTTACTTTGCAAAGGGAAAAAACCCTGTTTTATGGGGTTTAACTCACAGTTCTGCAGCTTCAGGAAGCCATTTCTACAGTTTCCAGACAGGTAATCTAATCAGCCAGTCACATGTTGCTGGGGAAACAGCCTCCCTCCGCCCTTCTCTCTCTCTCTCTTTTAAAAAAGCCTGATCTGCTTTTGCCCCTGGGCAGTTCAGCTCCAGGGACCACACATTCGCTCCATAAGACGCACAGACATTTCCCTTTACTTTTTAGGAGGAAAAAAGTGCGTCTTATGGAGAGAAAAATACGGTATGTGATTTCCTTTCCAGTTCTTTGCAAGGAGTACTCTGGCTGCTGCGATTGCATATAGGAATAGTTTTCTCCTATCTTGTGATACCTCCTTTCCAACTATGCTCAGCAATAATGTATCGGGGTTTTTCCTATAGATATTCTGAGCATCCTTTTTATTTCTTCATGGATGAAGCTCTAATTTTTTTTTACTTTTTCCCATTTTTCCCCCCATTTTTTTTTAACTTTTTGACTGTTGCCTTCATTATGCACCTTTAGGCTCCAGGCAAAAAAGTTGCTCTTTAATCAGGCCTTTGGCTGTTGGACATCCTATATCCTTTTCAATGTGTTTGTGCAAGGGGAGTTATTGGTTTGTGGCTTTGTTGTTGTGCATTTTGTGTTTCATCTTGTATTTTTATGCTATGAACCGCCCTGAGACCTACAGATGGAGGGTGGCATAAAAATTTCATAATACAGTGGTACCTCGGTTCTCGAACGTAATCCGTTTCAGAAGACCGTGCGACTTCCAAAACATTTGAAAACTGAGGCACAAAGGGCAGTCGGCAAATTCCACTGAGAAAATTGAAAAACACGCAGCCGAAGCCGTTTTACATCTGAGGCACATTCAAAAACGGAAGCATTTGCTACCATGTTTTCGGCATTCGGGTTCCGAAACATTCGTCAATGGAGACGTTCGAGAACCGAGGTACCACTGTAGCAAGATGCGATTGTATTGTACTGCAGAATTGTGTGTCACAGAGACATTGTCAACAGTCTATAGAGAATTCTCCCCTTGGAGTCTCCTGCTTTACGCTGATGTATGTGACTTCCCTGAAATGCTGATCTGCTGGGTCTACCGTATATTTCCGTGTATAAGACGATATGTTTTCCTTAGCAAGAACAGGCAAAAATTGTGGGTCGTCTTATACACAGATAGAAGAGGGAGGACATGCGATTGGTGGCAGCAGCCAGGAGATTGGCAGCGCTGATTGGGCGTGTGACTGGTTGCTGTGGCAAGGCCTGCTGACGATTGGCTGCGGCTGCGGCCACTGGGCGGTCTATTTACAGTAGTGGCGAGGTGTGTATGTAATCGGCTGTGGTTGCGTCTAGTGTGCATGCGTCATTCAGACGATCGATGGACATAGCCGCAGAGCGAGTTGTGGCGGTGACCCCAACCCAAAAAAAAAGCTCAACAACTCTGGGCAATCTCCCCCTAAAAAAGCTGAACAACTCTGCTCAACCCCCCCCCTCAAAAAAAATAGGGGTGTTATACACGGAAAAATATGGTATTTGCACTGTGGGCAATTGGCTAGAACATGGGTAGGCAAACTAAAGCAAGCCAAAATATCCATAAAGAAATATTCATACCATTAAAACAGGTTGAAAGCAGCATAAAGCTTTTATCAGTAAACTTACTATTCCAAAACATACCGGTAACAATTTCCCCAAAAATCTATTAGGTTGATTTGTATGTATTCTTTTATAATAGGCTAATTTAATCGTTACTATATGCTAGGTTTCCCCCCAAACCGTTCTCATGCCCCTCATTTTTAGCTATCGCAATCTTTGCAGCAGTTATAATGCTGATGACTATTTCTCGATCATTTTCTGGGGTAACATCCTGGGGTAACGCAGTAGAAATATTTTGGCTTCTAATGGGATATGATGTCCTAACACATGGGTAGGCAAACTAAGGCCCAGGGGCCAGATCCGGCCCAATCGCCTTCTCAATCCGGCCCACGGACGGTCCGGGAATCAGTGTGTTTTTACATTAGTAGAATGTGTCCTTTTATTTAAAATGCATCTCTGGGTTATTTGTGGGACATAGGAATTCGTTCATTCCCCCCCCCCCAAAAAAATAGTCTGTCCCCCCACAAGGTCTGCGGGACCCTGCTGAAAATGTTTGCTGACCCCTGGGCCAAAACGTGCTGCATCACAGCTCGTCACCCACTGGGATCCAGGTTTAGTGGTACCATCCGCCAACGGGCAAAGGATGGGATGGGTTGATGGGTGGACAGTCCTGCTTTGCAGCAGAGGGAGTGGAGGCTTCTGGCCCCTTCCAGCTCTTATCGTACTGAATGTGAGTACCTGCTTCTGCTGCTCAGTAATGTTCAGCTCCTGCTGCAACAATTCTACCACCTGCGTTCGCCCCAGCAAGGCTGCCTCCTGCTCCTCCAGCTTCCGTTGCAACAGCCGCAGGTTCTGAGACAGAGAGAACACCCGTTTTGCCAAGCTCAGAGGCACAAATCCAGAGATCACAGCATGGACTTTTCACTTGCGGGCTTCATAGAATCATAGAATCGTAGAGTTGGAAGAGACCACAAGGGCCATCCAGTCCAACTCCCTGCCAAGCAGGAAACACCATCAAAGCATTCCTGACAGGTGGCTATCAAACCTCTGCTTAAAGACCTCCAAAGAAGGAGACTCCACCACACTCCTTGGCAGCCAATTCCACTGTCGAACAGCTCTTACTGTCAGGAAGTTCTTTCTAATGTTTAGGTGGAATCTTCTTTCTTGTAGTTTGAATCCATTGCTCCGTGTCCGCTTCTCTGGAGCAGCAGAAAACAACCTTTCTCCCTCCTCTATATGACATCCTTTGATATATTGGAACATGGCTATCATATCCCCCCTTATTAACCTTCTCTTCTCCAGGCTAAACATACCCAGCTCCCTAAGCCGTTCCTCATAAGGCATCGTTTCCAGGCCTTGGACCATTTTGGTTGCCCTCCTCTGAACACATTACAGCTTGTCAATATCTTTCTTGAACTGTGGTGCCCAGAACTGGACACAGTATTCCAGGTGAGGTCTGGCTCTCCTCGTCTGAGCCCTCCAATCCCTTTTACTGGCCCAGACTGGAGCGCGCATCTCACCCCTCACCCCCAAACCTCTGCCAAGGCACCTGCTGCATTTCCGCTTCCAGATCCGAACGGGCGGCAAGCTGGTGCAATTCGGCCTGGTGCTGCTGGGCCTGTTCCTTGAGGAGAGAGTCCTTCTTCTGAACCTCCTCTTGCAGAGCGCTGAGCTGCCAACAGAATACACAAGTTAAAAAGCTGCTAGCAGGAATGCCCTGTCCCTTGGGAGTCAAAAAGGTTTTTCAAGGAGCGAAGAAACGCATATTAGTATTTTAAATCTAGTCCAGCAACCAGTCTATGGGAAGCCCACAGACAGGACCTGAAAATTATCAGGCAACAAAATTATCCTCCCAGCTTGTGATCCCTTGGAAACTGGCATTCAGAGGCAAACTCCCTCCAACAGTGGGGCTAGTAGCCTCTGTGATTTAGTCCAATCCTTTCCGACAGTCATCCAAGTTGATGACCACCATCGCCTCCTGCAGATGGGGGTTCCGTAGTTTAACTATGTGCCGTTTGAAGAATTATCTCCTTTTGTCTGTGCTGTTCAATGCACTGAGGCATTACCTTTGAACGCATCTCAGAATAAACTGCCGAGAAGCCAGCGGCAGGAGGTGGCCACGATCCAACTCTACTTACAGAAAGTTCCATTTATTTACTTATTGCATTTACATCTCACCTTTCTCTGCAAGGAACTCAAGGTGGCAGCGTACGTGGTTCTCCCCCTCCTCATTTAACCCCCACAACAACCCTGTGAGGTAGGTTAGGTTGAGAGGAAGTGACTGACTCCCAAGGCGACGCGGTGAGCTTCATGGGATTTGAACTCCAACTCTCTAACCTCCATGCCACAATTCCAAGTTCTGCCCTTGCTCAAATGAGTCCCAGAATGCCAAAAGAAGCGACTAAAGGTAAAGGTAAAGGGACCCCTGACCATTAGGTCCAGTCGCGGACGACTCTGCGGTTGCAGCGCTCATCTCGCATTATTGGCCGAGGAAGCCGTCGTACAGCTTCCAGGTCATGTGGCCAGCAGGACTAAGCCACTTCTGGCGAACCAGAGCAGCGCACGGAAACGCCGTTTACCTTCCCGCCGGAGCGGTACCTATCTATCGACTTGCACTTTGACGTGCTTTCGAACTGCTAGGTTGGCAGGAGCAGGGACCGAGCAATGGGAGCTCACCCCATTGTGGGGATTCGAACCACCGACCTTCTGATCGGCAAGCCCTAGGCTCTGTGGTTTAACCCACAGCGCCACCCGCGTAAGATACTACAAAAAGCCTCCACAACCTCCTCCTGATGTTTGACGTTTTATCGTGGTTTTTAATATTCTGTTGGGAGCCGCCCAGAGTGGCTGGGGAAACCCAGCCAGATGGGCAGGGTATAAATTATTATTATTATTATTATTATTATTATTATTATTATTTTTTCCTCCCTACCTGGGTCTGTGCTTCCTCCAGGCTTCTTGCTTTTGCCTCCAGCTCTTCCTGCAGCTTCCCCACCGTTTCCTCCTGTTCCCGACACCGCCTTTGCAGCCGCTCTGTCTCCTCTTCCCGCTCATCGCGCGGCCCTTGGTCACTCTGAAAAGGAGGCAGCAAGTTACTGAAAGGGAGTGATCTGTGAACAGTATACTTTTGACTGGGTAAGAAGAGGCTCGGTCAACCCACTGGCCAAACACTTTAGAGTATTTATTCTAAAGCATTAGATTTATTAGAACACTAACATGGCTTTTTCCTTGCCTCTTCGTAATTTAATCTTGTAGCTAAAGCTTTCTAGATGGGAAAAGAGGCACGCTGCCAGTCCTTACTGCTGGGGAGAGGAGCTCGCTGAGAGGTTCCTGGGGGGGGGCACATCAGAAGCCAGAGGGGACCTAAGCAAGGACTTTCTGGCGATGTGGAAGGAGCTCAGGTCCACGCAGCTCACTAGCACCCTCCATGGCTTAGCAGACAAGAGACACAAGCAGCAAATAGGAGCAAAAGTATTTCAGCGACTGGCTGTGCGGCTGAGCTACTTCCTAGGGCAAAGAACGGCTTCTGAGAGCACAGAGGGCAGGTGAGGTCCAAAAAATAAAAAGGTGAGCCATACGGAAAGGAGAGCAAGCATTCTGGACCAGGGGGCTGGCTAGTCCCACCTTTGTGGAAGAAAGAGGGTCCGTGGCGGGCGATGCTGCTCCCTGTTCTGAAAGTTGCTCGAAGCGCTTGCTCTGAGATGCCAGCTTAGCTTTGGCCTGCAGTTTCAGCTTCCGCAGCTTGGCTTCCGCAGCCTGCTTTTCTTCCTAGAGGAGGGAATTTTCACATACAGGAACGACAGCATGTTCAAAGCAGCAGAGCACCCACAAACGGCACCCATCCCAAACCTTGTTTGAAGAGGGGAAGGTTAACACCCGTAATGAGGGGGTCTAGGAACGCTTCACCCTATGAGGAAGTAGCACCTGCCGCCTTAAAAGGACAACTTCCTGGATGAGACTGCTTATCCGGATTCACGCCAGTTTGGGTTCAGGCCTGGGTTTGGGGACTGAACAGCCTCCTTCGCCCTGGTGACCTTTACAGGGAAAAGGACAAGGGGAGCCCAACCCTGCTCTGTTTGCTCAATCTTCCAGCAGCTTTCAACACGATTGCTCATGGCTATTTCCTGGACCAACTCTGTGGGATAGGTATTGGTGGCATCACACTGTGGGGGTTTTGTAGCACTGGAAGGGACCCCCCAAGGGTCATCCAGTCCAACCCCTTGCAATGCCGGAATCATAGCTGAAGAACCCAGGACAAATGGTCACTCAACCTCTGTTTAAAGACCTTCAGGGAAGGAGAGTCCACAACCTCCTGAGGGAGTCGGTTCTGCTGTCAAATGGCTCTTACTGTAAGAAGGCTCTATTGGAATCTCCTTTCTTGCAATTCCTATCTGCAGGGTTGTGTCCAGAGAGTTGCACTGAGAGACTGCTCTTCGGGCCCCTGGTGCCTATGCTATGGGGTACCCCAGGGCCCTATGTTGTCCCCAAGACTATTCAGCACCTATATGATACTGCTGGGAGTGTCCATTAGGAGTTCTGGAGCAAAGTGCCAATAGCATGCTGAGGGTCCCATTTCTCCACTGGAGGTCAGGGACTGGACTGAAGAGGAGGGCTGGGAATTGTCCCCTCCATCCCCTCAGCTGCTTTTGGAAGAGGAGGGGGAGGGGGAAGATTCCCCCCCCCCCTTTTCTCCAGCAGTTTCAAGAGCAGAAGAAGACAGGGCTGATTTGCAACTGCATGAAGAACTGCCAAGCTACGAGATAGTGGGAGAGAGTGGTGAAGTTGGAGAGGAGAAGAAGAAGAAGAAGAGTTTGGATTTGATATCCCGCTTTATCACTACCCGAAGGAGTCTCAAAGCGGCTAACATTCTCCTTTCCCTTCCTCCCCCACAACAAACACTCTGGGAGGTGAGTGGGGCTGAGAGACTTCAGAGAAGTGGGACTAGCCCAAGGTCACCCAGCAGCTGCATGTGGAGGAGCGGGGAATCGAACCCGGTTCACCAGATTACGAGTCCACTGCTCTTAACCACTACACCACACTGGCTCTCTTAAAAAAGCAGACAGCAGACACATCCTTAGAGAATCTGGGAACTCCTCCTTCTCCAAGGACTCGCAGATCACTCAGAATTCAAGAACAAAGGATGCTGCGGAGTTTGAGCCCTGTGGCATCCTGTAGATTCACAGGCTCTTGTTGGAGAAGGGAGGGAGTGAGCAATGTCCTAATGGCGCCCAGGACTAGATGCTTTGCTCTGCTCCACAGTTACTGAATAAAACCATAAAAACAAACTTTCTTGTTTCTTCTTTGATCCTGGAGGCTGCTTGGGGAAGAGAGAATCCCTCGAGCCTGACACTGGAGCATTAGAGACAGAAGAGGCTGCGCAGTTTGTGGGACTGGGATGCTGCTATGGGCCAACCCCACAGAGGCTGACGTGAGCCAAGGCCCTGCAGTGGATGCAACACGTTGGCGGCGCACAATAATCTCCAAGTCCATTATACATTCTTTATTGTATATTAATTATCAAAGCTCTGAGAAGAATATATAAAGTCTTATACAAAAGCCACAAGGACTTATAACCTGACAAATCTGAAAACAGACTGTTGATATCTAGTTACAATATGTTTTTCAAATATTTGACTCCGTCAAAATGTCCAATTCTAGTATGTTTTCCAGATGTTAAACTCAAGTCTTTAGAGTTCCTTTGAATAAATTTCTGAAGATATCAACAAAATTTCTGATAGCGTGAGGTGTTGTGATATTACAAACAAGGTAAAGATGTTATTGTGCGTCGCCAACGTGTTGCATACATTATACTATATTACCACATGTATCAGCAGCACAGGTACATTTTTCCAGTAAGGCCCTGCAGTGGGGCAAGAGGCTGGGCTCAATGGCCTCCTGACCCCCATCTCGGTTTTGCGATTTTAAGTGTTGCAGCAAACGAAAGGTTCCCAGTTGGGGAAGAGTTGCGCAGCGACGCCTCCCACAGAGGAATGGTACCTGTAGCAGGACATCCTTCTGCCGGAGCTGAGCATCTTTCTCGCGCACCAGGTCCTTCAGCTGTGCCACCAGCCTCTCCATGTGGCCCAGCCGTTCCAGAACGTCCTCTGGCGTCTCCTCCCCATTCTGCTGGCTGGGCTCCAGGACCGGCCCCTGCGGGGTAACAAGAAGAACTCTGTGTAACAACGCCATGGCCAAAGGACCCAACATCTGGCTTCATCCCTAGGGCTAAACGTCTGGCGGCGGCAGATCCGCACCATATTAATATTTTTATTCATAAAATGTACATACTGCCCTCCATCCAAAGATCACAAGGCGGTTTATGGTATAAAAGCACAAAATACGTAACATAATAACAAAAAAAAAACCCCACCCCAAACACATTTTTTTTAAAAAAAAGCCATACACTGTTTAATCAGCCGCCTGGTTGAAGAGAAATGTTTTCACCTGGCGTCTAAAGATATGTAATGAAGATGCCAGGCAAGCCTTCCTGGGAAGAGCATTCCACAAACGGGGAGCCACCACCGATAAGGCCTGTTCTCATGTTGCCATAGGCATTTCACATGACTTCCCCAAAGAACTCTGGGAATGATAGTTCCCCCTCACCAAGCTGTGATGCCCAGCACCCTTAACAAACTACAGCTCCTGGGATTTTGGGGCAGTGGGGAGGGGAGGCAGTCACGGGCTTAAATGTGGATTGGATGTGTTTTAAATGTATGGTGTGGACTCAAGGGCTGCTTCACACAAAGGTGTCCACTTCGTACAGCGGTTGCCAAGTGATTGACTTTGCATCTATGAATGAGCCATCCCAAATCAAGCACCACAGACAGAACTTGCGGGCTGCCGCAATTGGCACATTTCTGAGAGGGCGCCATTCACATATTCAGCTGTGAACCATCGGTCATTAAAGGACACAATGGGATGGAAAGCAGGCAGCGAGCGTGTATGTGTGAAACAGCTCTAAATGGTGTGATTCTGCTTGGACTGCAGAACTGAACACACAGCGGTGGGGGGATCCTCCCGGCTGGTGGCTTTGGAGCTGAGGCTTATCTACTAGTGAATGCCCCACGGCCTCTATGGGGGAGCCAGGAGCCAGTGCAGAATTAATAATAATAATAATAATAAATTTTATTTATACCCTTCCCAGCCAAAACCGGGCTCAGGGCGGCTCACATCAGTAAAATTACAATAAAGTATAAAAAGAAAAACCGTTAATTAAAATACAGGTTAAAAGACAATTTAAAATTTAAAATGCCGCTTCATTTATCGCCCAAAAAAAACCACCAAGGGGAGGAAAACATCAGACTGAGTCCAACCCGAAGGCCAGGCGGAACAGCTCTGTCTTGCAGGCCCTGCGGAAAGATGTCAAATCTCGCAGGGCCCTGGTCTCTTGTGACAGTGTTCCACCAAGTTGGGGCCAGTACTGAAAAGGCCCTGGCCCTAGTTGAGCCCAGTCTAACAGCCTTGTGGCTCGGGACCTCCAAAAAGTTGTTATTTGTGGACCTTAAGGTCCTTTGCAGGGCATACTGGGAGAGGCGGTTCCGTAGGTACGAGGGTCCTAGACCGCATAGGGCTTTAAAGGTCAAAACCAGCACCTTAAACCTGATCCTGTACTCCACCGGGAGCCAGTGAAGCTGGTAAAGCACTGGATGAATGTGGTCCCGCAGCAAGGACCCCGTAAGGAGCCTCGCCGCGGCATTCTGCACCCGCTGGAGTTTCTGGGTCAGCTTCAAGGGCAGCCCCGCGTAGAGCGAGTTACAATAATCAAGCCTGGAGGTGACCGTCGCGTGGATCACTGTGGCCAGATCAGGGCGAGAAAGGTAAGGGACCAATTAGTGTGTATGGCGCAGGTCATCATAGAATCACAGAGCTGTAGCATGGGAAGGGACTTTATCTAGTCATCTGGTCCAATCCCCCACAATGCAGGCATCTCATCACTAGTATTTATGCTGCCTTCTGCCTGTTTCCAAGACAATTTAAGGCACAGGCTTGGAGCACAAATTCCCTCCTTGTTTTAGGCTGCCTGTGTGCAGCCAGGACCTCCTAGCGCAGCTGGCAACTCGGGAGAAGCACATGCATGCTGCAGACCCTCCCTTCCCCATACCCAATGTGCAGCAGGCCTCGGCTGGGGAAAAGCTACTTACATCAGGCAGATCTGCAGCCTCCACAGCCTCTCCTTCCCCTGACAGCTCTTGCAGGACAGTGTTGGCCAGTCCCGACAAGCGGCTCAGCATCTTGAGCCTCCAGGCGAGAGAAGAAGGGGAAAGTGGATGTCAGCACAAACACAAACAGGAAAGGTTTGGGGGCTAGGTTCAGTCGCTGCGCAGGGAACTTGCTTCCGCCATGCTGTCGTAGCAAAAGCCAGAAGAGGCAAGGAAGAACTTGCTTATTGCCCAAGGCCAGGCACAGAATCGAGCTTCCAGACATCTCAAGCATGCATGGAATAAGGGACTGCCCCATCTGCTGCTGTCCAGGATGAAACATCCCCATGGAAACAGAATAACCCACATGCCCACCTCAGACCAAGTGTTTGCCTTGGTCAGAAACCGGAAATTCGCTTCACTGAGTTCAGAAATCAGGAATGAGCCTCACAGCTGAAGAAAGTGTAAAGGACATTTCCTTAGATCCCTTCTTCACCCAGGTTTCTAAATGGGCCCTTGCCTGGCAGCCTACAGAATTTCAAAATTACCTCCAAGCAACTAGGCTAGGAAGCTTCGCAGAAGCTGAAAAGGAATCGAATCCTTTTATTTATCCTTTCAGGTCAACCATGGGCCACAAAAAACAGAAATGTGTGAGTGAGGAATGCACACTACGCTTGGGATGTTCCAAGGACTGACTTTCAAGCCTGAACTAGCTGCACCAGAACCAAGAAACCCTGAAAGGAAGAGCACCCCCGCAGCAACTCCAAACTGCTCAAGGCAGAGGGAGGATGGGCAGAGGCAGTGGGCTTGAGGGAACAGATCCCCAGATCTCATCACCTGCATTCTCAACACCCACACCGTTATCAAACAGCAGACCAAACATGGACATTTCAAGTACTGCAGAATCAAAACCAAATCTCCTGGTAGGCTTTACAACCTGTCTGAATCTAACTCCCATCAGACCCACTGTCAAAGGCCAGGGGTGATGGAAGCAGCAATCCAACAGCATTGGAAGGCCCCAGCTACCCCCCACCCCCCGCTTGAAGGTACCTTTAAACGGTGGCAGGGAGGGGATTCCCTGTTCCTGCTGCCTCACTCTTTATTTATAAAAACAGTTTCCTGACTTTCCAACAAATGGTGTTCTCGCACAACTGACTTGTTGGAAACAGAGGTGACACTGCCTGCTCCTGAAACACCAGCCACAACGTCAGCAAAGGCTACCCGGACATTGATAACAGTTTCCTGCTCAACTCCCTTGGGCGCTTTGGGTGGGGCTGCTGAGATTGGGCGCAGCAAGGACTTTCACAGAAGCTGTTAATTCTGTTTGACTTCACTGGCATGAGTGTGGCCAAGAAACTGTGCTGTGAATCAGTGAGTCCCTGGTCCACGTCTGCCACGGACTCACCAAGTGCCGCCTTGGGCAACCCAGGACCTCTCAGCTTTAGCCTAACCTGATATGGGTTTTCAGGAAGCGGGGAGAGAATTGCCTATGCAAAATACGGTGATTTGCATAGGGTAAAATGTGCACCAGAAAATGTTCTGAAGCCCTAGAGAGTGGTCTAACTTAGCACATCAGTTTTACTACAAAACCTTGAAACTGCCGAACTTGTCTAATGTTTATTTGAAATTAGCATTCATTGATTGCTACTAATGAACTTATGAACTGGAAAATTTTCTACAGAAAAAGAAAGCAGTGGGATTTCTTTTCTGCCCCACATCACTGCCCAGCTACCTGTATTAAGGGGATAATAATACTGACTGGCCTTACTGAGCTGTTGAATGAATTAGAACAAATGCATGCTTGGGAAATGTTGCATTTGATGGCACTTCACTCTAGGAAAGCTACACTTAGAGGTGGTGAATCAGATACATCTTTGTCTCACATGGCAGCACACCTGTGCTTTTCCAACACAGAGCCCTCCAGTCAAGTAAGCAGGGAGGGTGAATCATCAGGCCAGGTGAGTGGCAACCCAAACAGATTCCTTGGGGCAACTCCTCCGCAGAAGGTTAATTAAGGTAATAAGCCTGAAGCACCTGCTTCTGCTCTTCCAGAATATTTATGCCTTGTTATCAAGAAAAGATCACTTGATAATGAGAAATAATGCCTTTTAGTGTCACCCACCCAGTATTGTGGAATACTCTGTCAACAGAGATTCAGCAAGCAAGTATTATTATTCTTTATTGAATTTATATACTGCCCTATACCTGGAGGTTTCAGGGCGGTTCACAGAATAAAATCAAAATATAAAACCACAATATACATAATAAATTAAAAAAACCAACCCAATAACACCCACCCTCCCCCCAAAAACCCACCTTTTAAAAAGGGCGTAAGTTAGAGTACATCTTTCCACACTGGTTAACTGATGCCTGTTTTTAACTTTTTAGTACGTTTTTACTGCATGTTTTTATCTATTTCTGTTGTGAACTGCTTTTAGTTTTTTTCTTAATGAAATAGCGCTCTATATTTTTATAAGTAAATGAAACAAAACACGCCTTACTTAATTCTAACTTGTCAAAGTAACCGAGGCCACAGCCCACTCTCCGTTTGCACTGGGCACAGAATGGAAGATTACAAACTAAGGAACATTTTATCCACTTCCTGGTTTCAAACGTAGCTGCCCAGTTTGCATATAACGCTCACCCAAGCCATGGCTTTGAGCAGGCAAGCAAACGTGCGAGTTCCTGGAGTGATGGTCGTGGTACTGCTGCTGCAACGCTGTCAGAGGCTAAGCCGTGGTTTGGGTCCGCATTATGTGTGAACCCAGCTTTGTGGTTTGACTTAAGACGAACCATGGGTGGTAAAGAGAGCCAGTGTGGTGTAGTGGTTAAGAGCGCTAGACTCGTAATCTGGGGAACCGGGTTCGCGTCTCCGCTCCTCCACATGTAGCTGCTGGGTGACCTTGGGCCAGTCACACTTCTCTGAAGTCTCTCAGCCCCACTCACCTCACAGAGTGTTTGTTGTGGGGGAGGAAGGGAAAGGAGAATGTTAGCCGCTTTGAGACTCCTTTGGGTAGTGATAAAGCGGGATATCAAATCCAAACTCTTCTTCTTCTTCTAAACCAAAAGCAAACCCCAGTTACAGCTCATGGCTTGTTTCACTCCTGGCTTAGCACCAGTTGAGGGAGGGATGCTGCAACCTTCTCTCAGGGAACCGGCACATTTGCTCATTTGTGCATTACTTGCGAGTCAGGCTAATGCCATGCAGTGTGAAAGCAACCCCAAGTCACATGAGAACTGTAGAACTGGTGCACTGGAACCAGCAAGACAAGCGGAGGTACCAACAATTCCCAGCTTATGGGAAGCCCAAGGGGCAGAGGCTGAGAAGAGGAGGTCGCCTTTAAAGAGCACCTGAAGGGGTGGCGGCAGAGCCGGATTTCGGTTTGATGAGGGCCCTAAGCTACTGAAGGTAATGAGGCCCTTGATATGTCCAGCTGTCCTTTGTCAACAACAAATTGTGGCTGTTTTTTGTGTTGAATATATGCTATATGGTCATTTATGACCTAATAGGTATCTAAAGCCATTTACACATGTTACCATGCAACCAGTCCATGCAGAATGTAGGCACCTTATGTATAGAAAGGAGCAAACTGGTGAGCAGGCTAGCAGGCGGGGCCCATGACTTACACATCATAGGAGCCTACACAACACACAACACTGTTGTTGTATGTAGGGGTTTTTTTCTTTATTTTTGGGGGGAGCCCCAAGAGAGTGGGGCCCTAAGCTATAGCTTGCTTAGAACTACCACCAGACTTTTAGAAGACATCTGAAGACAGCCCTGTTTAGGGAAGCTTTTAATGTTTGATTGGCCTACTGTATTTTAATATTTTGTTGGAAGCCGCCCAGAGTGGCTGGGGAAACCCAGCCAGATGGGTGGGGTATGAATAAAGTATTGTCATTATTATTATTATTATTATCATTATTCGTAGATCTTGCTGCAAGACAAGCGGAGGGTACCAACAGTTTCCAGGTTATGGGAAGTCCAAGGGGCAGAGGCTGAGAAGAGGAGGCCGCCTTTAAAGAGCACCTGAAGGGGTGGCGGCAGAGCCGGATTTCGGTTTGATGAGGGCCCTAAGCTACTGAAGGTAATGAGGCCCTTGAAATGTCCAGTTGTCCTTTGTCAACAACAAACTGTGGCTGTTTTTTGTGTTGAATATATGGTATGTGGTCATTTATGACAATAGGTATCTAAAGCCGTTTACACATATTATTATTCGTAAATCTTGCTGCAAGACAAGCGGAGGGTACCAACAGTTCCCAGCTTATGGGAAGTCCAAGGGGCAGAGACTGAGAAGAGGAGGGTGCCTTTTAAGAGCACCTGCAGGGGTGGCTGCAAAGCGACAGAGACCCAAATGGAGCCCCCAAACAGCAGAGAGAAGGGTGCCCAGCATGGCCTGCGGACCAAGCTGCCGTTAAAGACACAGGAGCAGAGGGATGCAGAGCGCATGGCAACCTGGCCTGGAGAAAGGAACGGATGTGCTGCGAGGGACATGCCAGGCTGTGTAGTTCCGTGGGCCCCTCCGTTCCCGGTCCCAGCAGGCCGAGGTTCAACAGGTGCAGCCACAGAACTGTAGCGCTGTAAGGGGCCGCGAGGGTCATCTAGTCCGACCCCGGTTTTTTTTAGCCCCCGCGCCGAGATTAAGCTCTACCGGCTGAGCCACCCCTGGGCCGACCTGAGGCTGCACCTGTTGCACTTCTGCCTTCTTCCCTCCAACAGAAGAGGAGGAGGAGCGGTTTCAGGAGCCGCACAACAGGCCGAAGTTCAAGGGCCGTCGAGCTACACCGGGGGAACTTCTGCCTGCGCGCCTCCCTCCCTCCCTCCCTCCGGGGCGGGCGGAGAGGGGCAGCCTTGCCTCGCCGGGCCCGGCGGCAGACTCACCGCTCTTCTCCTCAGCCCGCGTCCTCTCCGGGTTCCGGCCACATCAGCACCGGAAGTGCCCTGGTTTCTGCCGCCTCGGCGCTTCCGGGTTGCTCCCTTCAAGCTCCCGCCTCCTTCTCCCGGCTCTTGTCCAATCAGAACCCGGGCAGCTCCTAGACGGGCAGAGCGCCTCTCCAACCGCAGGGCAGGGCTTGGGCTGTTGCCGGGGTGACGCGTAGCCGCGTCGCGCCACTTGCGCGTCCGCCAATCAGAGGAGCGGGATTCTCTGTCCTCCTCGCTCTCTTTCCCTCAAAGCGAGCCGCACGAAAGCAAAACACAAGGAGCCAATCAGGAAGCGAGGTCTCCCCCTCCCACCAGCGCAGGGAACCAATCAGCGGACGCGCTGCGGAGGAGGGTCTGAAGGTGGAGGCCAATCAGGGCGGGCGGGCGACGGAGGCTGTCTTTCCAGGCGCCGCTTCACTCCGGAAACTTCCCGCGAGGAAGCCACGCCCCCTCCGAGGGGCGGGGAAATGGTTTTACATATGGTAATTTATGTTAATATGTTAGGTCCTGCAGTTTAACTATTATGCGCTTAATATTAATGAGGTAGAATTAAAAAGAAATTGCGAGGAGGAGCCAATTTCTGAAGTGAAATTTATACTCAAATTCCATTAATTAGTCAATAATAATAATAATATTTTCTTATCGTCATATCAAAATAAATTATTGTTGCTGTTGATTTATTATTCTTTTGTTTTTATTACCTTCACCTTTAAATCACCCTTCATCCCACAGGGTCCCAGGGCAGTTAAT
This sequence comes from Darevskia armeniaca, assembly GCA_034641395.1. NCBI lineage: Eukaryota > Metazoa > Chordata > Lepidosauria > Squamata > Lacertidae > Darevskia > Darevskia armeniaca. Next base: position 49,955 of record JAWWNF010000801.1, read on the forward strand.
TATTAACAGCAATTAACTAATTAATTACACAGCTTTTTTGGCAGGCTTATTGATGGGTAAATCCTTAGAGACCAACTAAGTTTGTTATTGGTATGAGCTTTCGTGTTCATGCACACTTCAGATATTAATATGTTTCAGATAACATTTCCTGCAATACTTTTTAAGGACAGGGTGGGTGGGCGAGCCACAGGCCTACGACAACTTTTGTTTTATCAAAACCCATTTGTTTGTTTTTTAGCAGGGGGTCTCTTCTAGCAAAAGCTTCCAGAAATTGTCAGAATGCACACAGAATCTGGGGCATAGGTCTAAAAATGCTTTGCTCCCCTGTGAAGACTCCATGTTACTACCGGTATAAGACATCAATGATTTTGGTGTCACGTTCATCATAATTGGAGGACCGTGACACCAAAATCATTGATGTCTTATAGTAACATGGAGTCTTCGCAGGGGAGCAAAGCATTTTTAGATCTATGCCCCAGATTCTGTGGGCATTGACAATTTCTGGAAGTCCCAAGAATTGCAATGGTGTGTAAAAAGAAAGGAAGAAGAGGGAGGATAAAGTATTGTAAGATTAAAGAGTAGAAGTAAGCTAGAAGATAAAGAAGGCTGTAGACGTAGAAGTTAGATTTAAGGTTTATGATTGTTGGAATTAATGTAAATGATCTTAGATAAGAAGAAATTTTGAGGTTAATTATTGAAAATGTTTTTAATGATGTCAAGAAACTACTAAAGATGATATACAAGGTACGCAAGAAGGGAGGACAGGAGGAAGTCAACCTACAATGATATGAAGAGGATTAGGTTAAAAGGATTTATGTTTGTTTTTTATGCTTATTGTTGTTGTTGTCTCTTAGGTTGGTTTAATGATGTTTCTTGATGTTTGTTATTATCTGTTAAAATTTAATTTAAAAAATTTTAAAAAAGGAAGGAAGGAAGGAAGAAGAGGTCAGCCTCTGGTTAACTTTTGGTGCACATATCTGATTAACCCCCTCACCTTTAGCTCCCGAAATAGCAGCGGTTTTCTTGGATTATTCTTCCCTCTTCTTTCCATTCCCTCTTTGTATCGTTGAAGCTTTAAAGGCTTCTAAATGGGTCTGAGATCAGATTAGAAGGCTATAATTGGCTTGGGAAGATCTCTCCCAGTGCTGCTTGATGTGATTTGGATGTCTGTTGTGAAAACAGAAGGGAGACAGGAGATGGTCCTGTAGCAACTACCAGCCGGAGAGGGTGGCTGCTGCTACAGAGGGTCTCCCTGTGGTCCACCTCCACGCAGAATGGGAAGCAATGGCAGCAGGACACTGGATGACCTGCAGACATTGGAGATTCACCACTGGTACAAGAAGTTCATGACGGAGTGTCCCTCTGGGCAGCTGACGGAGCATGAATTCAAGCATTTCTTTGGACTCCGAGGCCTGGACCCAGAGGCCAACCACTACATCGAGCAGATGTTCCAAACCTTCGATATGAACAAGGTAGGCCAAGGCGGCTGGGCTCAGCTGCACCAGTTTTCCAAAGCCAATGAACTAAAGCCACCAAAGCAACTCTGGAGGTAGCGGTGACATTTTAAGAGTAGCAGAAGCAGCTCAAGGGCACCTCCAGAACTGTGGACACGGATGTTCATTCCTCGCCCCTCCAAGAGCACATTTTGGGGGGAAACCTTTTGGAAACGTGAAAAGAGAACTGTAGCAGGTGCCGATTGGCTAGCTCCCATAACTTCAGCAATGCTTCCTACATTCACTAGAGCAGTTTTGTCACTGGTTTTTAAAAGGTGAATTTGGTGAGCATAGGATGGTGAATAAGGTGTAAATGCCCACAAATGTTTTTAATTGCTTTTTTATTTATCTTATTCTCATTTTGTATGTTGTATGCTACCTTCCTATACAAAAGTATGGTCTATAAAGATTTCAACGTACAAGTAATAACAGATAGAGGAACGAGAATATGAGATAGCTATAACCTGCCTACCATGCAGAATATGAGCTAAGGGCTGATCCTCTGGCTGACTTTCCATATATATACCCATGACACAAGTTGCAAATTCTCTCACACAATGGGGGGGGGGGGAACCCAGCTGTGATTGCTCAAAAATTAGTACCAAGCTCATGAACATAAGCAGCTTCTTTGATTTGCTATTTTATTTTTAAGTGCTTTAAAAGCAAATCCAGCAGAAAGGAACTTGGGGTGTTGCCACCCCAAATCCCACCTCTCTCAGAGGATTCGGTCTAGGCTGCACATCACACCATCCCAATCTCCAAGAGGTGCTAGATTCCCTGGGTTCCATTCACTGACCCAGGGTTGGCTGCTAGGAGTCCCCCTCTTTGGCCTTCACCCCAGCCATTATAATTGGGGTGATTACAGTGGTACCTCGGGTTACATACGCTTCAGGTTACAGACACTTCAGGTTACAGAGTCTGCTAACCCAGAAATATTACCTCGGGTTAAGAACTTTGCTTCAGGATGAGAACAGAAATCGGGCAGCGGCGGCGCAGCAGCAGGGGGAGGCCCCATTAGCTAAAGTGGTGCTTCAGGTTAAGAACGTTTTCAGGTTAAGAACGGACCTCCGGAACCAATTAAGTACGTAACCAGAGGTACCACTGTATTTCAAATTTTGAAAAATAAAACTGTATTTCAAATTTTGAAAAATAAACCTCCCAGGATATATTGCCACAATACAGAGTGGGCTTCTGGACCACACTAGCTGCAGCAGCCTGCCCCCTTCTGTCCAAGTCTCCAGGGAATGGAAAAGTCTATAAGGGAGGTCTCCTTGCACACCCTTTCTGCTCCCTGGTTTCCCACCAAGCCCCTCATTGTCAGGAAGGGTTGATGCTCTTGCTTCACTTCCTGCAGTTGCCTTTCCAGTTCCTGTAGGCCTCTCTGAAGCTAAATGTTTTCCTTCTGTTGGCCAACTCCCAAGTTAGCAAAAGCCTTTTGGGCTTCAGCTAGTGACTCAAATAACATTAGAGTCCAGGTTAGCTGGCTTTACATCCACCTCTTTGATCGTCTCCTTGGAGCCTCACAATTGGGCTTCTAGGTCAGCCTTCACCACTTGTAGTCTAGCAAGTCTTCGATGTATCATTGAGAGGCCTTTACTTTAGCAAACATCTGGCTCTGCTACTCCAGCTGCTGATGGCTTGCTATTTCATCACCAGCTTTATCTGTTCCAGGAGTGTTGCCATTCCTCCTTACATTTCGGCTCAGGCACACTTCGGTCACAGGCAGGGCCGGAGCTTCCATTTAGGCGAACTAGGCAACTGCCTAGGGCGCCAAAATGGAGGGGGCGCTGGCCAGCCTGCCCCCCGCCCCCGCCCCCCGCCGCCCCAACCAGCGGCGGAGCGAGCAGGTTGTGGCGAAAACCGCGGCGGCAGGAGCGCCAAAATGGAGGGGGCGCTGGCCAGCCTGCCTCTCGCCCCCCGCCACCGCCCAGTGCCACCCCAACCAGTGGCGAAAATCGTGGCGGCGCGGGGCGCACGGCGGGCAGAGGGCGGGGCACCATATGTCATGTGCAATGATGTCACGTGCCCCGCCCCCTTGCCTAGGGCGCAAAAACCCCTAGCACCGCTCCTGGTCACAGGTCCTCTTCTGGGAAACATGAATCTCACTTCTGACGCCAGTGTTGCACGCCACTCCAGTCTCTTAGCAGTGTGACATTCCAGAGGTTCCAGGCTCTTTCGCAGGGTTTGTGTCTTCTTTTGAAATGAGGCACAGCAGAGACTGGTGTCTTTATGATGTATGGTTTATTTAACCTGAGGCTACAATGGAGCATTAACACCCCAAAACACTCTTGTTTCTCCCATAGCCACAGCCTGGGATTCAAACAGAAATCAAACATTGCTCTTAAACATTGCTTAGACTGTCTCTCCAGCTTGCTGCTTTACCTTTGGCTACATGACTGCCATGTTCAACTCTAAACTCAGGCCTTGTCCTTCCAACGTCTCTCTCAGAGCCCTCTTTCCTTCATTCTCTTAATGGCCTATCACCCCGGCAATCACCTCAACACAGGAAGCTAACCTGCCTTATATTTTAACACTTGCTGGATCCAGGGGTTAGAAGGATCTCGGACGTGGCCTACTTCCTCTACCACCACCACCCCAACTTGTTCATAGCAAAGGCGTGGGACAACTGCTCTATGTAGTAGTTGGCATCTCGTTGCAGGTCCAAAGAAATGCTTGAAGTCATGCTCCATTAGTAAGATACAATCATGAACAACTTGTAGAAAAGGGGGATCTCCAATGTCTGAAAATTCAGATGGTGTGTAAAAAGAAGCAATGCAAGAAAGGAAGGAGAGGTCAGCCTCTGGTCAACTTTGGGTGCACATATCTGATTAACCTCCTCACCTTTTCTGACTTAGCTCCCGTAATAGCTACCATTTCCTGGATTATTCTTCCCCGTTCTTTCCATTCCCTCTTTATATCGTTGAAGCTTTAAAGGCTTCTAAATGGGTCTGAGATCAGATTAGAAGGCTATAATTGGTTTGGGAAGATTTCCCCCAGTGCTGCTTGATGTGATTTGGATGTCTGTTGTGAAAACAGAAGGGAGACAGGAGATGGTCCTGTAGCAACCACCAGTGGGAGAGGGCGGCTGCTGCTCCCGCTGCTGAGGGTCTCCACCTCCACGCAGAATGGGAAGCAATGGCAGCAGGATACTGGATGACCTGCAGACATTGGAGATTCACCACTGGTACAAGAAGTTCATGACGGAGTGTCCCTCTGGGCAGCTGACGGAGCATGAATTCAAGCATTTCTTTGGACTCCGAGGCCTGGACCCAGAGGCCAGCCACTACATTGAGCAGATGTTTCACACCTTCGATATGAACAAGGTAGGCCAAGGCGGCTGGGCACAGCTGCACCAGTTTTCCAAAGCCAATGAACTAGCTGTGGTGGGCCACCAAAGCAACTCTGGAGGTAGCGGTGACATTTTAAGAGTAGCAGAAGCAGCTCAAGGGCACCTCCAGAACTGTGGACACGGTTGTTCATTCCTCGCCCCTCCAAGAGCACATTTTGGGGGGAAACCTTTTGGAAACGTGAAAAGACAACTGTAGCAGGTGCTGATTGGCTGTTGTTGTTGTTCAGTCGTTCAGTCGTGTCCGACTCTTCGTGACCCCATGGACCAGAGCACGCCAGGCACACCTATCCTTCACTGCCTCTCGCAGTTTGGTCAGACTCATGTTAGTACCTTCGAGAACACTGTCCAACCATCTCATCCTCTGCCGTCCCCTTCTCCTTGTGCCCTCAATCTTTCCCAACATCAGGGTCTTTTCTAGGGAGTCTTCTCTTCTCATGAGGTGGCCAGAGTACTGGAGCCTTAACCTCAGGATCTGTCCTTCTAGTGAGCACTCAGGGCTGATTTCTTTAAGAATGGATAGGTTTGATCTTCTTGCAGTCCATGGGACTCTCAAGAGTCTCCTCCAGCACCATAATTCAAAAGCATCAATTCTTCGGCGATCAGCCTTCTTTATGGTCCAGCTCTCACTTCCGTACATTACTACTGGGAAAACCATAGCTTTAACTATACGGACCTTTGTTGGCAAGGTGATGTCTTTGCTTTTTAAGATGCTGTCTAGGTTTGTCATTGCTTTTCTCCCAAGAAGCAGGCGTCTTCTAATTTCGTGACTGCTGTCACCATCTGCAGTGATCATGGAACCCAAGAAAGTGAAATCTCTCACTGCCTCCATTTCTTCCCCTTCTATTTGCCAGGAGGTGATGGGACCAGTGGCCATGATCTTAGCCCAACTCATAGCCGCGGACATGCCTTAGACCTGGTGTTTACCTCTACGGATGTTGGTGATCTGACACTAAGTAAAAGCGAAACAAAAGAAGTGCCATGGTCAGATCACTTCCTGGTGCAGCTGGACTTCTCCGCGACCCTTCCCCTCTGCCGGGAGGTGGGACCAATTCGGATGGTCCGCCCCCGCCACCTAATGGATCCAATTGGCTTCCAGAGAGTGGTAGGGGATGTTTTATCCCATGTTGATGGCCTTTCAGCCGATTCCCTGGTGGCCCGCTGGAATGTGGAGCTAACCAGGGCTATTGACTGTCTGGCTCCGAAGCGCCCTCTCCGATTGCATGGAGCCCGGACAGCCCCGTGGTTCTCCCCGGAGCTGAGGGCTATGAAACAGTCGTTGAGACGGCTAGAGCGCCGGTGGCGGAAAACTCATTCTGAATCAGACCGGACACGGGCTAGAGCTCAACTTCGAGCCTACCAAGTGGCAATGGCGACGGCGAAGAGGACCTTCTTCGCCGCTTCTATTGCATCTGCAGAAAACAGCAGCAGGAGACTCTTCCAGGTGGTTCGAAATTTATCAGAACCACCGTCATCACCGGGGTCTGGTAGGGACCCCGAGATCTCCTGCAATGCTTTTGCAAAGTTTTTTGCAGATAAAGTCGCTCAGATTCGGGAAGAGGTAGACTCTACCGTGGGAGCAGGGCTGGGGCGGGAGAGTGCTAGAGTCCTGTCTAGTCCAGTTGTGTGGGATCAATTCCAATCTGTTGCCTCCGAGGATGTGGACAGGCTGCTTGGACGAGTGAAACCAACCACCTGTCTCCTTGATCCTTGCCCATCCTGGCTTATAAAAGCTAGCCGGGAAGGGCTGGGCGATGGGCTTTGCGGGGTGGTGAATGCTTCTCTTTGTGAGGGAGCCTTCCCAGACCCGCTAAAAGAGGCGGTTATTAAACCGCTTCTTAAAAAACCATCTTTGGATGCGGCCAATATGGCCAACTATCGCCCAGTCTCAAATCTTCCATTCTTGGGCAAGGTGATTGAGCGGGTGGTTGCTGAACAACTCCAGGCACGCCTGGAGGATGCGGACCATTTGGATCCCTTCCAATCGGGATTTAGGCCTCATCATGGGACTGAAACTGCCTTGGTCGCACTGGTAGATGATCTCCGGCGGGCTAGGGACAAAGGTGAGAGCTGTTTCCTAGTTCTGCTGGATCTCTCAGCGGCTTTTGACACCATCGACCATAACATCCTTCTGGACCGTCTAGAGGGGTTGGGAGCTGGGGGCACTGTTATACAGTGGTTCCGCTCCTTCCTCCTGGGCCGTGTTCAGAAAGTGGTGGTGGGGGATGAGTGTTCAGACCCCTGGGCTCTCACTTGTGGGGTGCCTCAGGGTTCCGTCCTCTCCCCCATGCTTTTTAACATCTATATGCAGCCGCTGGGAGAGATCATCAGGGGGTTTGGGCTGGGTGTTCATCAGTATGCGGATGATACCCAGCTTTACCTCTCTTTCAAATCAGAACCAGTGAAGGCGGTGAAGGTCCTATGTGAGTGCCTGGAGGCGGTTGGAGGATGGATGGCGGCTAACAGATTGAGGTTGAATCCTGACAAGACAGAAGTACTGTTTTTGGGTGACAGGGTGCGAGCGGGTGTGGGGGACTCCCTGGTCCTGAATGGGGTAACTGTGCCCCTGAAGGACCAGGTGCGCAGCCTGGGAGTCATTTTGGACTCACAGCTGTCCATGGAGGCGCAGGTTAATTCTGTGTCCAGGGCGGCTGTCTACCAGCTCCATCTGGTACGCAGGCTGAGACCCTACCTGCCCGCAGACGGTCTCGCCAGAGTGGTGCATGCTCTAGTTATCTCCCGCTTGGACTACTGCAATGCGCTCTACGTGGGGCTACCTTTGAAGGTGACCCGGAAACTGCAATTAATCCAGAATGCGGCAGCCAGACTGGTGACTGGGAGTGGCCGCTGGGACCACATTACACCGGTCCTGAGAGATCTACACTGGCTCCCAGTACGTTTCCGAGCACAATTCAAAGTGTTGGTGCTGACCTTTAAAGCCCTAAACGGCCTCGGTCCTGTATACCTGAAGGAGCGTCTCCACCCCCACTGTTCAGCCCGGACACTGAGGTCCAGCGCCGAGGGCCTTCTGGCGGTTCCCTCACTCCGAGAAGCAAAGCTACAGGGAACCAGGCAGAGGGCCTTTTCGGTGGTGGCGCCCGCCCTGTGGAACGCCCTCCCATCAGAGGTCAAAGCAATAAACAACCACATGACCTTTAGAAAACATCTGAAGGCAGCCCTGTTCAGGGAAGCTTTTAATCTGTGATATTTTAATGTTTTGTTTTTTAATATTTGCTGGAAGCCGCCCAGGGTGGCTGGGGAGACCCGGCCAGATGGGCGGGGTACAAATAATAAATTATTATTATTATTATTATTATTATTAGTTTTTTTGATGTTGAGCTTCAGACCATATTTTGCGCTCTCCTCTTTCACCCTCATTAAAAGGTTCTTTAATTCCTCCTCACTTTCTGCCATCAAGGTTGTATCATCAGCATATCTGAGGTTGTTGATATTTCTTCCGGCAATCTTAATTCCGGTTTGGGATTCATCCAGTCCCGCCTTTCGCATGATGAATTCTGCATATAAGTTAAATAAGCAGGGAGACATTGGCTAGCTCCCATAACATCACCAATACTTCCTTGCATTCACTTGAGCAGTTTTGTCTCTGATTTTTTAAACATTGGTGAATTGGGTCACCATCATATGAGGGATGAGGTGTGTAGATGCCATCAAACTTTTTTTTTAAAAAATAATATTTATTAAATTTTACAATTTTTTTAACGGCTTACATCATTTTGGTTAAACTTTCTTGGGCTCCTCCTCTCTCACTCGGAGGAGCCCCTTTACATCAGTTCATCCCCCCCCCTCTCACAGAGGAATACAAGTCATATTTTGTTTAACCTTATAACATTACTAATCTTGCCTTTTCTTGTCCCATTCCCCTGGGTCAAGTTATCTATATCCCTAATGTTGGTTTGTTTTGGACTTCCCCGTATCCCTTACATTGGTTACATCAACAATTCTAATTTCTCAGGTTTCTTCATCATCAATTAATCCATAATTGTTTATCTAAAATCTTTAAATCTTGTTTCATAGTCATTAAAATCATCTTGCCTCCTCTCAACTTCTATTTAAGCCTTAGCCATTTTACCCTTCTGCTCCTTAACTAATCTTAATCTTCCCCCTCTCCCATTCCCCAGAAAAAAACTTGACTTTATATTCTAATCATTATTAATAATCCATATCATATTATAACTCACTTCTGCCATTTCCTTAAACCGTACCTATATCAATTGCAAATAGATATAGATAACTCATCTGCTACGTGCTGATCCTCCGGTTGAATTTCCGTATGCATTGTCTGTAACACAAGTTGAAAATTCCATCTCGCGCTATGGGTGGAAAAGAAAACCCAGCTGTGAGCGATCAAAAATTAGTACCAAGCTCATGAACATAATTTAGCTGCTTTGGTTTCTTATTTTATTTTTAAGTGCTTTAAAAGCAAAATGCAGCAGAAACGAACTTGGGGTGTTGTCACCCCCAAATCCCTCCTCTGTAGAAGGATTAGGTCTGGGCTGCACAGGTGGCAGGATGAGAATCTTAGGATAAAGTAACAAGGCTGGATGGAACATCCATTGGGAGCCTTGTCCAAACTTCCTTGAGCTTCCTGAAAGGAAGAGGAGGATAAAAGGCAAGCTCTCTAACACCCCCCTGTGGTCCACTGATTTGGTTAAAATATGGTTACCAGATGTCCGCGTTTCCCCGGACAAAATCCGTCCCCGGATTTCATTTAATGTCCCTGGATTTATATTTTAAGTGTTGTAGATTTATTAGTAGGGAATGAATGTTGCGTGATTGGTTCAACGGCACAAGACACATCATATGGGGACTTCCGGGGAGGCAAAATGGCGGGCGCCATGGCAGCGAGCAGCTCCAGCCAGAGCCAACTGCGCTACCAGGCTGGCTCCGGGCTGCTGAGACTGCCGCTGCCACTGCTGAGGGGGAACCGGGGATGCCCGGCGCGTCAACTGGGGAAACCGCTGACACGCACACACCTGTGACCCAAATCGAGCCGGGAACAAGAGCACCCAGCCACCCGGACGACTACCCAGCAGCGCTCCGGGGCCAGGAAAACCCCAGAGCCGACGCAGGGAGAAGGAGGAGAGGAGGAGGAGAGGGAAGAGAGAGAAAGAGGAAGGAGAATAAAGAGGGGAGCCCCAACCATGCCACGCCGCTGCTGCCGCTGCCACTGAAGAGAAGAGGGAGGAGAACACCAGGAGGGCAAGGACACGTGGCCAGGCTCAGGCCTGATCCGAGCCTACTCCACGGCAGCTAGCTCTCCAAGAGAGTAGGCCAGGGCCCAGAGGAGACCACAGAAGAGATTACTTCTTAATTATTATTATTTAAACAACTTTTTCTTTAATAACTTTTGTTTTCTGTTTTCAAAAAAAAAAAGTGTCCCCAAATTCTTTGAAAAAAATCTGGTAACCTCAGGTTAAAATGCACAGTGCAAGAATGAGGACTCCAGGTAGCACAATCCGTAATGCCTACCCCAGCCTTCTCCAACCTGGTGCCCCCCAGACCTTTTGGACCACAGCTCTTGCTGGGCCCTCGCAACGGCTTAAAGCTCTCTGAGCTCTGCTCACAGGTCACAGGTGCTTGCTTTGGCTTCTGGGAATCTCCCCTGCGTGCGAGCCACCTGGCCGACCTCGGTTGGATAAAGCTGTGGCAGGCCAATCCTACAAAGGCAGGCTGAAGGAACTGGATGTGTTCATCCAAGAACAAAGAGGATTAAACAGGAGGGGTGGGGGAGACGAGAGATGAGAAGACAGCAGAAGGTTGGAGTGTCTTCCGCTAGACGTGGGCTGGGCATAGCAGGTTGCAACAATCTCCAGCGTCTTTTTAAATGATTTTTATTTTAGGGAAGCTTTTAATGCATAGCTGTCAACTTTCAGATTTGAAAATAAGGGATGCCGCGAGGACGGTGCAATGGCACCAAGTAGACTCGTCACCCTGCGCTCCAGAGGCTGCGCGCGAACGGGTGAGCGAAAGAGCGAGCGCATAGACGGCAGGCAGGCTGGCTGTCTGGTTGGGCGTGAGGGTCTGGCTGCACAAGGCATGCAAGCTCCGCCCCCAGTCGGTCTCAGGCTCCTTATTGGCAGCTGAGCGACGCAGCTGAGGAGCCTCCCTGGCCGGCAGGGAGGGAGAGGAGCTGCTTCCTTTGAAATCTGGGAAATTTAAGGGATATCAACAATCCGGGATAGCAGCGGGAAACAGCATTGGAATAAGGGAGTTTCCTGGGGGGGAAATGGAGGGTTGACAGCTATGCTCAAATTCCCACCATCAAAGTACAATAGAGCTCCCTGTGCACATCCATAACCTGGGGCAAGTCCGGTGATGGGCTTTTGGAAACTAAAAGGTAAAGGTAAAGGGACCCCTGACCGATAAGTCCAGTCGTGAACGACTCTGGGGTTGCGGTGCTCATCTCGCTCTATAGGCCGAGGGAGCCGGCGTTTGTCCGCGGACACTTTTTCCGGGTCATGTGGCCAGCATGGGTAAGCTGCTTCTGACGAAACCAGAGCAGCGCACGGAAACGCTGTTTACCTTCCCGCTGGAGCGGTACCTATTTATCAACTTGCACTTTGACGTGCTTTCGAACTGCTAGGTGGGCAGGAGCTGGGACCGAACAACAGGAGCTCACCCCGTCGCAGGGATTCAAACCGCCGACCTTCCAATCGGCAAGCCCTAGGCTCTGTGGTTTAACCCACAGCGCCACCTGCGTCCCAATAGTAGTAGTAGTAATAACAATAATAAATAATTATTTATTATTTCTTAATTATTTGTTATTTATTACTTATACTCCACCCATCTGGGTGGACCTCTCCAGCCACTCTGGGCGGCTCCCAACAGAATTAAAAGCACAATAAAACATCAAACATTAAAAACGTCCCAAAACAGGGCTGCCTTCAGATGTCTTCTAAAAGTCAGATAGTTGTTTATCTCCTTGACATCTGAACAACCTGGAACGTCAACCAGCCAGGTCAAAATTCGCACCCGCTTCTGCTCTCCCCGCCTAGTTTTCTTATTTCTGCCCTCAACACTTCATCTCTGCTTTTTCCCTGTTCCCTCTCCACAGGATGGCCACATTGACTTCATGGAGTACGTGGCCGCCCTCAGCCTTATCCTGCGAGGGAAGATGGAACAGAAGTTGCGCTGGTACTTCAAGCTCTACGATGTTGATGGAAACGGCTGCATTGACCGCAGTGAGCTGCTCAATATCATCCAGGTAACGGACAACTCTGTTTTCTTGCAAAGGGCGCCAGAGCTACCGTATTTTTCGCTCCATAAGACGCACTTTTTTCCTCCTAAAAAGTAAGGGGAAATGTCTGTGCATCTTGTGGAGCGAATGTGTGGTCCCTGGAGCTGAACTGCCCAGGGGCAAAAGCAGATCGTCCTTTTTAAAAAAGAGAGAGAGAGAAGGGGGTGTTGAAAGGAAGCCCGCTGAGCAGCTGCTCAGCAAACGATCGGGGAGAGAGATAAGGGAGAGAGATTCCAGCCCCGCCCCCTTGCAGAGGGAGGCTGTTTCCCCAGCGACATGGGACTGGCTGGTTAGATTATCGGTCTGGAAACTGTAGAAATGGCTCCCTTTTCCTGAAGCTGCAGAACTGTGAGTTAAACCCCATAAAACAGGGTTTTTTCCCTTTGCAAAGTAAGCTCAACAACTTTGAGCTGATCCTCAAAATGGGGCTTTTCTCCTTTGCAAAAGAAGCTGCAGGAATTTGAGCTGATCCACAAAAAATTGGGGCTTTTCCCCTCTAAAAACTAGGTGCGTCCTATGGTGAGGTGCACCTTATAGAGCGAAAAATACGTTAATTTCTGGAAAGCCGGAGTTTAGAATGTGTTTGCAGGTGAGCTGCTTCCTCATCCTTGGGGGGGGGGGCAAAGGAGATGCCCCTCTGCACAGTCTCAGAGGCACACTCTTCTCATTATCCCGTCACATGCTCAAAGGCTAGAAGGCAGAGAGGCGGTTGATCCCAACATAGTAGTTGCTGGTGAGCAGCGATGGGAGAGGGCTCTTAATTTGTAATTTATTTATAAAAATGTGTCATAAGAAAATATATCAAAGCGGTTTACAGCAAGGCAAACAAAGCCATACAATAAAAACCACAAAAGAGTTAAAAACCAGGCATCAGTTAACCATTGTGGAAGGATGTCATCTTAGGCTGAATCTACGCTGATCTAAGAAAAAAAAACTAAGAAAAAAGACATTATATAGCTCTCAATGCAAGTTTATATTGACTGCTGTCCAGCGCTGCCTGTTGTCACCTTTTTATAGCGCAGTTATAACATTATAACTCACGAGTATAGATTAGTCCTTTATTGCCTGCATAGGGTTCAGGCGGAATAAAACAGTTTTCAGTAGGCGCTTGAAAGTTGGCAAAGAAGGCGCCTGCTGCATCTCCAGTGACAGAGAATTCCACAGGACCGGGGTGGTGAAACCATACCTCTGGTTGTCCCATGCCTAGAAAGCACAGGTCCAGGCAGTTTTCCCCTTGACCCATTTTCTCAGGGAAAACCTGCTCTTTGGTGCTAAATCAGGGCAAACGTCAATCCAAAGAAAACCCAAAGTGCTGTTTGGTCCAATTGAACGCTAAAGAGTGGTTTTCCCCAGGGGAAAGCAGCAGGACAACAGAAAGAACCCAATAGCTCTCTCCCCCCACAACACATTTTATTTTGTTTTGATAAATTGATTTATTTGGTTTTCAAATTAAAATTTTGCAATCACAAACTTCCAACATACAACATAAAGACAGGATTCCAGAGACTCTCCTGGACTTCCCTCCTCCCCTTTGTGGCTCCTATTATTAATCATTTCCTCCTGCATCTTTTATAATAATCCAAATCTTTTACATCTCCATTATATCCAAAATTCACCATTAAACTACAAGTGTTCTTCCCACAACACATTTTAAAAGGGCGTTGGGTGTCAATCAGCCAAGGGCCTGGTTAAAAAGGAAGGTTTTTGCCTGGTGCCTAAAGGTGTATAATGAAGACACCAGGCAAACCTCCCTGGGGAGAGCATTCCACAAACGGGGAGCCACTGCAGAGAAGGCCCTGTTCTCGTGTTGCCACCGTCTGTACCTCTCGAGGAAGAGGCACACAAAGGAGGGCCTCAGAAGATGATCTCAGGGTCCAGGTAGGTTCATATGTGTGGAGATGAGTAGGAATGTGGATGAGGGAATATTGATTAATATTTCCTATCCCAGCTTGTGCTAACAAGCTCCAAACTAGCAGAGTTTCTCATCCCCAATAAAGCGCAGTGAAACGTGGCGTTCAAGTTCCTATGAACTTCTAAAACAAGGCAGATTCCTGGCATATATCCCCTGGTTCCCTTTTAACAGAAAATACACGACACATAAGCTTATAAAAGTATAAAGGTTTTACTCACAGACAATCCTTGGTTACAAGTCTCAGAAAGGCAGGCTAGCTTAGATTAAATGTATTTACATGTGGAGACTCTCCTAAGGGAGAAGGCTCCATGTGGCTTCTCTTGGCTGGAAGCCAAGAGAGCATCTTGTCTTGAGATGTTGCATCCTCGACGTTCCGATGGAGAAGAGAGAGAATGGCTGCTTCACCTGTGACTTTCAGTAACTGCAGGTGAGGCCACTCCCACTTCTGGTCACACAAAGGAAATGATTTCAGTCTTGGCACAGGAAACTCCACCTGGAGGACCAAGACCCCTTTTTTGTGTACACTCTAGGAATGTTGTGATTGACTGCACCAGTGTTATACATCCCACAATATGGCAGAGCATAAGCCCCAACCTGTTAATATCTGTTGTAAGAATTTAAGAGCGTTATCTCGATAAAGGGTTCGATTCCGGGTGGAATCCTGAACCTCGGCAGGACGTGATTTTGAAACCTGCGCAGAAAAGACAGAGACCAGACCAGAGTTCTAATGGGAAGCAAGGCGGCTAGTCAGCCTGATCTTTATGAACAAATACTGTTGCAACAGGGTTCTCACTCACCACATGCTGGATGGAGGAGCAACCTAGAACAAAGGTGTGCGCGCCCCTATATAGACATTTTGAATCCCCCCCCCCCGGACCAAGACCACCACCCCAGATACACCATGCATACACCATAGGAGGGGTGTAGCCCGAGACCCCCCCCCCCAGATACCGGTACATCATGGTTACATCATGAAAGGGGAGGTCTGGTGGCAGCAATCTGAGCATCCTGGACCCTGCCCCTTCTTGTCCTCCACTAAACACCCACCAAGTGAAACAAAAGAGGTATTTACATTTCCCTGTTTCTCAGCCAAGTTAATCACACCCTTTTGTCTTCATCTGGGTTTGTTATCTCTGGAATGGCTACCTGTCTGGCACTCAGGTATCAGGATGCCAGGAATTATCACTCAGGCAGAGGGGGGGCTGCTGAGTAGCTGGAGGGGAAACCCCCCCCCTTTGTTTCTGAGACAAAGAAATACACACATGTGGCCTTGTTTGCTTGGCACACTTATGAACATTTAATATATATATAAAAGGCCTTGATTTCTTATTACATATCTTACTGGTATATTTTACCTTGTAAGCAAGGGTTGAGCTTCTCCACATCCTCGCAGATTCCTTCAGGCAGGTGTGTTGGGTTTGTGTGCCTTGCACTGGGCCAGCCCTTCACCGTTCATCCAAGTTGGTGGCCATCAGGGCCTCCTGAGGCAGCGAGTTCCATAGTTTAACTATGCATGGCATGAATTTTCTATCAGTCCTGAATTTTCCAACATTCAGCTCTGTTGAATGTCCATGACTTCTGGTGTAATGAGAGAAGGCGGCAGCCATGGTTTTTATTTAGGTGATTTCTATCCTACCCTTTGCACAAGACACAGCGGTTTCCAACAAGGCCAAACAAAACTAAGCCGATATATAAAACCCACAAAATAGCATCGTTCTTAAAACACACAGTGGGGCAACTCAAGGTTTGCGGCTGCTGTTGCAGTTGACTAACGGGACATTTTGCTGGGGCAGCATTCTCACCTCATTCTGGATTTCTCTTCATTAGCTGTTGCAATTGCTGATATTAAACAGCAATTGTCAGGACCAGTGCTAGGGATTTTGGAGCCCTAGGCGAGTAGGCGGGCCACGTGACGTCATTGCGCATGACGTACAGTGCCCCGCCCCCTGCCCGGCTGGGTGCCCCGCGCCGCCGCGGTTTTCGCCGCTGGTTGGGGCGGCGGGGGGTGGCGGGGGGCGAGGGGCAGGCTGGTCAGCGCCCCCTCCATTTTGGCGCCCCCGCCGCCACGGTTTTCGCCCCAAGCTGCTTGCTCCGCCGCTGGTTGGGGCGGGGGGCAGGCTGGCCAGCGCCCCCTCCATTTTGGCGCCCTAGGCAACTGCCTAGATCGCCTTAATGGACGCGCCGGCCCTGGCAATTGTCAACAATGCTTTTATGCAGCGGTTGTTTATTAACTGAACCAAATAAGAACCGAACTACTCTGTTGCAGGCAATCCGTGCCATCAATGGCTGCGACCACGAGACGAGCGCAGAGGAATTCACCAACCGTGTCTTCAACAGGATTGATGTCAACGGCGACGGTGAGACACACACACACACACACACACACACACACACACACACCCCAGAGGCCCTCCCCGCTGGCTCTGAACCCCTTCCCCAGGCCCACCCTTCTTCCGCGGTCCGTTGCGAGCTTTGCTGCCTAGAACTCTGCAGCTTCCAAACTCCGGGCCAAAAAGAGCAGAGCTTGAACCCAGTGGCGAAGCTGCATGCTCCGGCACCAGGGGCAGAGAGCAGGCGGGGGCATGGCGTGCGTCCCGGGGGGCACGGCGCACCACCCGCCGGGGTGTGGCGCCCGGCGCGGTGGGGGGGTGCGCGGCACATGTCCAGGGGGGCGGCCGCGATGGTACCCCCCTCCCCGATGGTGCCGCCAGAGCTTGAACCCATTACACAGACCACAAATAAGACACAAAAGCCCATAACCTGTTGCCCTGAGGGCATCTGGGATTCAGTGGCGAGGGAAACTCTTTTTGGAAGAGGGATTAGCACTGAGGACAAGAGGCTGGTAGAAAAGGAGGAAGAGCCTGTTTTCATAGAGTTATAGAGTTGGAAGAGGCACCAAGGGTCATCTAGTCCAACCCCCTGCAATGCAGGAATCTCAGCTTCTCTGCTCAATACAGGGCAGAGTTTTGTTACATGCACTTGTTAGAGGATAAGAGTCTAAATCAGCTGGTTTCCTGCAACCCCCATAATCCCAGACCATAGGTCATGCCAATCAGGGCTGGTGGAAGGTTTAATAAACTCATCCCGAATGCTCCTTACCCTATTAAAAAAAAAAACATTATTCAGAACAGAGGTTTGCACAACCCACTGTGCAAAGTAAATAACACAATAAAATGCAAAGCCGTAACAATTAATTGTACATTTACTCAAAATCCAATAAAAACTATTTAGTTTAATTTTCAACAGAATTGATGAACTTGACCTAGTGATACCAGCTGCTCAAAGTCTAATCGTCATTTACAACTCCAGCACCCGCCAAAGTGATCCCACTGCCTCCCAGGGGACTGTACTATCCAGTTTGGGAACCACTAAGTTAGTCCGAAACATCGCGAGGGCACCGGGTTGGGAAATTCATCTTCTCTAGGTCTTTGTTTTGCTGTGAGGCTCAGATCACAGTGAACTAGTTTCTTGCTCTGCTGAGCTTTGAAAACGCTGAACCGCATTTTAACCAGTAACCCACGTTTTCTCGGTTGAGTTCTGGCTAAAGTTCAGTTGACAGGACAGAGTGACAGGGCTGCACCACCTAAACAGCCCCCGGCTGGGAGTTCAGGGGAGCTGACTCAAAGCGTAGCTTGCTAGGCCAAAGTGAAGGCTTTGCAAGAAGCCTTGCAAATCCCGAGCTCACATGAGCATCCCTGGAAAGATAACAAAACAAAGATAAACTTCCCTGAACCCGAGCTCTGCAGAGAAGAGTTGCAAGGAATAATTATGCACAGTTACTTTACTGAAAACAAAATAAAAAATAAAAAAAAATCCTTCCAGTAGCACCTTAGAGACCAACTAAGTTTGTTCTTGGTATGAGCTTTCGTGTGCATGCACACTTCTTCACGAAAGCTCATACCAAGAACAAACTTAGTTGGTCTCTAAGGTGCTACTGGAATGAATTTTTTTATTTTTTATTTTGTTTTGACTATGGCAGACCAACACAGCTACCTACCTGTAACTGTTACTTTACTGAGATAATAATAATAATAATAATAATAATAATAATAATAATAATAATAATATTTTATTATTTATACCCCGCCCATCTGGCTGGACTTCCCCAGCCACTCTGGGCAGCTTCCAACAAAATACTAAAATACAATAATCAAACATTAAAAGCTTCCCTAAACAGGGCTGCCTTCAGGTGTCTTCTAAAAGTCTGGTAGTTGTTGTTCTCTTTGACATCTGGTGGGAGGGCGTTCCACAGGGCGGGTGCCACCACCGAGAAGGCCCTCTGCCTGGTTCCCTGTAACTTGGCTTCTCGCAGTAAGGGAACCGCCAGAAGGCCCTGGGCGCTGGACCTCAGTGTCCGGGTAGATCGATGGGGGTGGAGACGCTCCTTCAGATTTGCTGCAACCAGATCTGGAAGGGCTATAGCTCAGCGAGTAGAGTTCTTGCTTTGCATGTAAAAGGTCCCAGATACTTGAAAACTTAAGAAGAGCCTACTGGATCAGGGCAATGACCCACCTTGTCCAGCATCCTGCTCTCACAGTGGCCAAGATGCCTGAGTGGGGAACCAGCAAGCAGGAACTGAGCACAAGAGCAGCTCTCCCCTCCTGTGGTTTCCAGCAACTGGTACAATGGTCCCTTGTTTCTCAAACTTAATCCGTTCTGGAAGTCCGTTCCAAAACCAAAGCATTCCAAAACCCAGGTGCGCTTTCCCATAGAAAGTCATGCAAAACGGATTAAACCGTTCCAGACTTTTAAAAACAACCCCTAAAACAGCAATTTAACATTAATTTTACTTCTATCTAACCAGACCATTGATCCATAAAATGAAATCAATAATCAATGTTCTGTACTATAAAATAAATAAGACAGTATTGTAGATGATAAAAAATTAAATTATTATTTTTTCTTACCTGCCCTGATGATAGTCATTGTTTGGATGGGGGGCTTTTATCCATTTCCACAGTCACACAATCTATTAATCAGTAGCTGAACTGGATTCCACACAGTCACAAAAAGAAATTAACCGAAAAAGCCTCAAAAAAAAAAAAAAAGCAAATTAAATAGCAAAAACAAAAGCGTCAAACTTAATCCGTTCTGGAAGTCCATTTGACTTCCAAAATGTTCGAAGACCAAGGCGCAGCTTCTGATTTGTGCAGGCGTCCCGGAAAAAATAGCCGACAGTTGCATCGGACGTTCGGCTTCCGAAAAACATTCGAAAACTGGAACACTTACTTCCGAGTTTTCGGCGTTTGAGTACCAAGGCGTTTGAGAACCAAGGTACCACTGTATTCAGAAGCATTTTAGAGGCAGAGCCTAGCCACTCCTCCACAAATCTGTCTCCTCCTCTTTTAAATCCATGTAGATTGGTGGCCATCCCTGCCTCTTCTGGGAGCAAGTTCCATAGTTTTAACTCCCCTCCCAGAAAAAAAGGAAATGGACTGGAGGGGGAAGGCCCAGGGGCGTAGCAACGTGGGGGCAGGGGGCCAGGCCGCCCCGGGTTCCACCCCAGAGGGAGGTGACACTTTTTATTTAAAAAAAAAAAATTAATTTTTTTTTTAAATTTTTTTTTAAATTTTAACTTCATTGAAAAAAAGAAATAATAGACACACACACACAACCCCCCACACCTCACAAAGTGGCACAATCAGAGGGGGGTGACACTTTTTAATTTTTTAAATTTTTTAAAAAATTTTAATTTTTTATCATTTTTTTTTTTTATTTATTTATTTTAACTTTATTGAAAAAAGAGATAATAGACACACACACACACACACAACCCCCCACACCTCACAAAGTGGCACCATCAGAAGGGAGTGAAACTTTTTATTTTATTTTTATTTTATTTATTTATTTATTTTTATTTTTTTTATTTTAACTTTATTGGGGGGAAAAAGATAATAGACACACACACACAAAACCCCCACACCTCACAAAGTGGCACCATCAGAGGGGGTGACACTTTTTATTTTTATATATTTTTATTTTTTTACATTTTTTTATTTTTTATTATTATTATTTTATTTTAACTTTATTGGAAAAAAAGAGATAATAGACACACACACACAAAACCCCCACACCTCGCAAAGTGGCACCATCAGGGGGGGGGTGACACTTTTTTAATTTTTTTTTAAAAAAATTTAAATTAAAGTGGTGGGGGTGACAAAAAAAAATTCCGTCCCGGGTACCACCTGGGCTTGCTACGCCTCTGGGAAGGCCGTTTTCTCCTCCTCTCACTGTCTCCTGTTTCTCTGCCCCTCAGGCGAGCTCTCTCTGGAGGAGTTCATCGAAGGCGCGAGGAAAGACGAGGAGTTCATGGAGGTGATGATGAAGAGCCTGGATCTGGAGCACATTGTGTCCATGATCAGCAGCCGGCGGCGGAACAGCGTCTAGTGGCTGGGCAGGAATGCAGGGGGGGAGTGAGCTTCCTCAGGTGTTGGAAGCAGCAGAGAATACCTGGAGGGGGAGGAGGAGTAGGAGGAGGAGGAGGAATCCCGGAGGGTAGATGAGTTTGGTGGAATGGGAACAAGGTGCATTTGTGGAACAAGCAAAGGAGCATGACCTGAATGGATAAGTGGTCTCTCCCGACTGCCTAGGTGTGGGAGGTTAAGCCAGTCTGTCCTCAGAACCATAGCTGTCAACTTTCGGATTTGAAAATAAGGGATTTTTCCCAAACTTTCGGATTTGAAAATAAGGGATGCCGCGAGGGCGGTGCAATGGCACCAAGTAGCCTCGCCACCCTGCGCTCCAGAGGCTGCGCGCGAACGGGTGAGCGAAAGAGCGAGCGCATGGATGGCAGGCAGGCTGTCTGTCTGGTTGGGCGTGAGGGTCTGGCTGCACAAGGCATGCAAGCTCCGCCCCCCAGTCGGTCTCAGACTCCTTATTGGCAGCCGAGCAACGCAGCTGAGGAGCCTCCCTGGCCGGCAGGGAGGGAGAGGAGCTGCTTCCTTGGAAATCCGGGAAATTTAAGGGATATCAACAATCCGGGAGAGCAGCGGGAAACGGCATTGGAATAAGGGAGTTTCCCGCAAAAAAAGGGAGGGTTGACAGCTATGCTCAGAACCACAGGCTGGGCGTGGGACATCCTAGTTTTACGAATTCAAGCACACTGTTTGCACTAGGCTATCCCGTGCGCGGAAGAGTAGCTTTTAGATATCTTCATGGAAGAAGTAGGGGACCCCAGAGACTCCGCTGTGAGGTTCCTAGACAGTCACGCTTCTCCTTCTCTCAAGACTCTTGCAGTTAGAAGGTTAGTTGCTGGGGCAAGTCACGATGTGGCTCCTGACGCACGGTGAGCATAGCCACTTCTGCCGGCACAAACACACCTGTCTGCGCATGTCCGCCTCTCTTGGCCGCTGGCTGCGAAGGATCACCCTTGCGGTGCGCCTGCGGGATCTGTTCCAGAAGGATGTGCCCCCCAGAAAGGAGATAAGGCTGCCTCAAGCAGTGAATATGGGGGTGCCATTCAGAGCAACAAGTTGAGCCATGGGCCTAGTCCAGGAGTCCCCTGGCACAAGCCTGGGAGATGCCCAGGAGTCCAGAGTGAATTGGGCCCTCTTAGTGGGAGTGGCTGCCGATTCGGATTTGGGCCCCCAGTCCAGCCCTGCATCCACAAGAGGGACAGGATATTCATCCCACAAAAGGTGAGGGGCTGCCACCCCATCTGACTTTTGCGCCAGAAGTCTGGACTGCTGTCTGGCTCCAGCGCTAGAGCCCGAAGCCTTTCCAAGGAAAGGGGGAAGGAGGACATTGTAAATAGGAGGACAGGCTCTGGAAATATTTGCCACTCTTTCTTTGTACAGTTTGCAATTAAAAGGAGAGAAATCTGAGGGTTGCTTGTTTTTTATTCACGGCGGCAAATGGCTCGTTTGAATGGTGTCTTCTTAACCGACTGGCCATTGGCAAAACAACAAGGGACACAGGGGACACGGAGGCTGCTGGGTGAACCTTAGGAAGCAGGAGAGGGAGAAGAGAGGGAAGACCGGCTATCTTTCTCCAGCTGAATCCTTTAGAGGAGATCTAAGATCGATGACGCGGGTGGCGCTGTGGGTTAAACCACAGAGCCTAGGGCTTGCCGATCAGAAGGTCGACGGTTCGAATCCCTGCGACGGGGTGAGCTCCCGTTGCTCGGTCCCAGCTCCTGCCCACCTAGCAGTTCGAAAGCACGTCAAAGTGCAAGTAGATAAATAGGAACCGCTATGGCGGGAAGGTAAACGGCGTTTCTGTGTTGCTGCTCTGGTTCGCCAGAAGCGGCTTAGTCATGCTGGCCACCAGGTCCGTCTTACCTATAGAGGCTAGTGGCCAGGACCGGTGCTAGGGCTTTTCGTGCCCTAGGCAAAAATGGGCGGGGCGCCCGGCGCGCAGGGGGCGGGGCACTGTACGTCATGCGCAATGACGTCACGTGCCCCGCCCCCCACACGCCGGGCGCTGCGCGCGGCGGAAACTGCCGGGCGCTGCGCGAGCCGGGCACTGCCGGGCACTCCGCGCCGCCACGATTTTCGCCTCTGGTTGGGGCGGCGTGCGGCGGGGGCGGGGGGCAGGCTGGCCAGCGCCCCCTCCATTTTGGCGCTCTAGGCAGTTGCCTAGTTCGCCTAAATGGACGCTCCGGCCCTGCTAGTGGCGCAGGGCGCCTGGTTCTGGAGGGTGCCAGGCAAAAGTTCGGGGAACACCGAACGAGTGCGCTGAGTGAGCAAGGGTGCATGTGCTGCTCCCGCCGAGTGTCGGCTCAGTTTTTTCCCTTTTAGCCTAGGCCAGTTGCTCCCATCTCCTTTTGACTGCCCTTTGCTCATAAATACAAAGATTTATGCCCTTGCTCATAAATACAAAGAAAACAAAGGAGCTTGTGGTGGACTTCAGGAGAAAGAAGAACGATGTCCAACCACTTTTGATTGATGGAATCTGTGTGGAGAGGGTAACAACGTTCAGGGCATTGAATTACAGGAGGATCTGTCCTGGAGTGCAAACATAAGGGGGCTTGTGAAGAAGGCGCAGCAGAGACTGTACTTCCTGAGAATTCTAAGGAAAAACCATCTTCCGCAAAAGCTGCTGCTTGCCTTCTATCCCTGTGCCATTGAGAGCGTGCTCACTTATGGCTTATGTGTGTGGTACGGAAGCTGTACTACCCAGGACAGGATGGGGTTGTGCAGAGTTGTTAAGGCAGCAGAGAGCATTGTTGGCTGCTCGCTCTCCACCTTAGAGCAGATTTATGCCATGAGGTGCCACAGAAAGGCACTGGACATAGTGAAAGATCCATCGCATCCTGGTCACTGTCTCTTTGAACTTTTGCCATCGGGACAGAGATACAGGATGATGACAACAAGAACAAGCCGTCTTAGAAACAGCTTCTTCTGCAGAGCGATTGCGGCCTTGAATGGGAAGCCTGGACTTTGAAGTCATCTAATCTTACATGTTATGTTTTAATCAGTGTGTATGGTTTTAATCAGTGTGTATGGTTTTAATCAGTGTTTTTGTAGTTTTGTTTTGTGTGGAGTGCCCTATCTGGGTGGATGGAGCAGCCAAGTAATTTCGTTGTCCCCGAAGGGGACAATGACAATAAAATAATATATTCATTCATTCCTGAGCATTTCCCATCTCTACAATATCCTGTTTGAGGATCTGTACATGGTTTTCCAAAGACACTCACACCATAGATGGCTATACCAACATTATATCAGCAATTATTTTTTTCAATTCCTTTGCCAGTGTTCCCTAGCTCTCCCCACCTGCAGCTCCCACCAGCTGGTATATGGAGGGCACTTTCAGACTGTTGGCATTTTCGGATAAGGGAAATATACTGTGTGGGACAACATTTGCTTGATGCAGCGCCTTCTAACCTCTTTTCAACAAAATCACGCTGGCAGCTGAATAAGCAGGTGGTCTGCAAGCAACCAAAAGCATATGGGCTGCACGTTACGATCTTGGGGTGGCTAGTGTCGGGCACCAGTTTGCTCCAGACCTTCCCATTGTGGGATGTGAAACATAAGTAGCAGTCAAGTAGAACATTCCTTGTTTTCCTAGAGTGGACATGCAGGGGAATGTTTGGTCCAGCCAGTCAAAAACTTCCTGTTTCCTCCTGGCTGGGACATACTTCCTTTGCATGTGACTAGAGGTAGGCGTGACCTTTCCTGTCCAGGTAACAAAAGGGACAAGGCATGCTGCCATACTCTCTCTCTTTGACTTCCTCCATCGTTGGAGAAGCTTTTTAGCTAGAGATGCTCTGTTGGCTTCCAGCCAATAGAGGACACTGGGATTATCTCCATATGGGATAGATCCACATGTATATACTTTGTAACTAAGTCTGCCTTCAGGGATCCAACTGTGAACTGATGTGAGTAAACCTCTTTTGTATACTTTAAACAAGATTGTGGCATGTTTATTCTTTTAAGAAGGATATAAGGGACTTGTTATTAAGTCGTTTAGTCGTGTCCGACTCTTCCTAACCCCCTGGACCAGAGCACGCCAGGCACTCCTGTCTTCCACTGCCTCTCGCAGTTTGGTCAGACTCATGTTAGTAGCTTCGAGAACACTGTCCCACCATCTGGTCCTCTGTCGCCCCCTTCTCCTTGTGCCCTCCATCTTTCCCAACATCAGGGTCTTTTCCAGGGAGTCATCTCTTCTCATGAGGTGGCCAAAGTCTTGGAGCCTCGGCTTCAGGATCTGTCCTTCCAGTGAGCACTTACCAGGAACCTAGTAGTGAGAAGCTTACATAAGCCTGCAACCAGCTACCCGCTGTGAGTTTAAAAGGGGAATGTGAAACTCTGCTAAGTAAAGGGACTTGCTAGCGCAAGTTAGGAAAGAGATTAATAAACAATATATCCTCTCCTGACTCCCTGAACATTCGCACACCCATCTCCTTTTGCTAGAGGCATCCCCTCCCAAGATGCTGGCAGCAAGGAGAGCCTCTACCATGGATCCCCCAACATGTAAACACTGCCTTCCTCCTTAGTTCTCCCCTTTCATCCACAAACTGTGGAACTCTCTCCTGCAGGAGGCAGCAATGGCTACCAATTTAGATGGCTTTAAAAGAGGATTAGACCAATTCACAGAGGAGGAGAGGGTTACTGGTGGCTACTAGCCATGTTGGCTGTGCTCTACCTCCCCGCTTGGAGGCAGTAAATGTTTCTGAACACCAGTTGCTGGGAACTGCAGGAGGGGAGAGATGCTCTTGGGCCCAGATCCTGCTTGCTGGTTTCCCAGAAGATGTATCTGGCTGGCTGCTGTAAGAACAGGATGCTGGACTAGATGGGCCCTTGGCCTGATCCAGCAGCACTCTGCAAACGGGTGAAACTCGAAAAATTAGAATATCATGGAAAGGGTCATTTCTTTCAGTAATTCAACTTAAAAGGTGAAACTAATATATGAGATAGACTCATGACATGCCATGCGAGATATGTCAAGCCTTTATTTGTTATAATTGTGATTATTATGGCGTACAGCTGATGAGAACCCCAAATTAACAATTTCAACTTTGGGGTTTTCATTAGCTGTGTGCCATAATCATCACAATTATAACAAACAAAGGCTTGAATATCTCGCTTGGCATGTCATGAGTCTATCTCATATATTAAACTCCAGTAGCTAATGAAAACAATTGCTTACATAAATGGACTTTTCCACGATATTCTAATTTTTCAAGTTTCACCTGTATGTTCTTATCCACCATGACCCAGACAATGAAGGGACAGGGTGCAGGGTCCCGCTTTGCTGCCAGGGTGCTTGGTCACGCTCCGTGAGCCTGAGACGCACACACCGAGGCAACTGACCAACATCAACCTCTGCTCTGATCTGGGGGCGCCCAGGGCTTGTTTGTGTGCAAAGTCGGAGGGAGGAGTTGTGTCTGTCCCCCTCATAGGATGCTGCAGAGTCCTCTCCTCCTCCTCCTCCTTGCAGGATGCTGCAAACTTCAAAACATTAATCGTTTGCTCGGATGCCCTGCTCAGAAAGGAGTTTGGCCCCTGGCAGGTTAACAGGTGACTTATTGCCCCGGTTCCGGCTCCTGTTAGCTCAGCCGGAGGCTATAAACAGCAGGGCAGGTGCTGCTGGCTCCCCAGAGATCTCCCTCCCCACAGCTGCAAGGATGAAGGTGGTGGATATGGTGAGTGAACAGCAGCCCCTCCTTCCCAGCAAAGCTCCTCCGTTGGGGGAAGGCAGAAGGCCGAATGGGAAAGGGGTGCTGGAGGAGGGCTGTAGCTCAGCGGTAGAGCATCGGCCTCGCATGCAGAAAGTCCGGGGCTCAATCTTTTCTGGGATCTCCGGCTACAGCTGGAAAAGGCTCCTTGGCAGAAACCCTGGAGAGCAGCTGCCAATCAGTGCAGACAGTGCGGATCTAGATGCTGACTTGGTAGAAGCAGCTTCCAAGATGAGGCCCCTTCAGAGATAGGCACCCCGGGATAGAGGGCAAAGGTTGGGAATGCAGGGAGGGTAAAACCCATTCTACGCAGGTCTACTCCTTTCCTCTGAGATTAGATCCAAAAATATCTCCGTAGCTCTTCGACGAATGCAATTCTTCATTTTTATTTATTTCCTAAACTTTATATACCACTTGGGACCCAGTGGGTTAAACCACAGAGCCTAGGGCTTGCTGATCAGAAGGTCGGCGGTTCGAATCCCTGCGACGGGGTGAGCTCCCGTTGCTCGGTCCCAGCTCCTGCCCACCTAGCAGTTCGAAAGCATGTCAAAGTGCAAGTAGATAAATAGGTACCAGTCCAGTGGGAAGGTAAACAGCGTTTCCGTGCGCTGCTCTGGTTCGCCAGAAGTGGCTTAGTCATGCTGTACGCCGGCTCCCTCGGCCAATAAAGCGAGATGAGCGTCGCAACCCCAGAATTGGACACGACTGGACCTAATGGTCAGGGGTCCCTTTACCTTTACCTTTATATACCACTTGATTGTTTTTTTAAAAAAACCAAAACTCAAAGTTATTTGCAAAAGAGCTGAAACAATAAAAGGAATGCAGATTAAAACTTGCACCATCTTGCTAAGCCTCTGGGTACGTGGGTTTTTCGCAGGTGTCGAAAAAAAAGTACATCGAAGGAGCCTGCCTGGTGTCAATAGGCAGGGAGTTCCCAAGTTCCACTAAAAGGTCAAGTTCTTACAAATGTGGAAGGGATGTTATGTGGCGCTTGGAACAGGGCCAGTTCCGCGAATTGCAGCAGCCAATTGCGTGTATATGAGTGAGGCGATCTCATAGGTCAATTGGACTCAAGTTGCTAAGGGCCTTGTATACTAATAGCAGCATCTTGGACTTGTCTTGGTAGCAAATCTGACCTGGAGGGATAAGAAAAAGAGAAAAATCCCACCCCCATCTCTGGATCAGAATTTTAGGTGCCACCCTTAGCAGTGAGAGATTCCAGCAGGTTCTGGGTGCTTCCACTCAGGTTCTGCTTCCTTGGAGTGAAGGTCAGAGGAGACTGTGGTATTTTAGGATGCATGTCTCTATTTAAAGGTAAAGGGACCCCCAACCATTAGGTCCAGTCGCGGATGACTCTGGGTTTGCAGCGCTCATCTCGCTTTATTGGCCGAGGGAGCCGGCGTACAGCTTCTGGGTCATGTGGCCAGCAGGACTAAGCCGCTTCTGGCGAACCAGAGCAGCACACGGAAAAGCCGTTTACCTTCCCGCCGGAGCGGTTCCTATTTATCTACTTGTGTGCAAAGGGATTTCCGGGCATGCGCAGGATGTCACGACGCATGTGTCAGGATGCCCCTTCCCCCAGGGGGTGCCTCCACGCGGCAACACTGCCCCGGGCCCACCAGAGGCTTCCTACGCCTCTGGTCACAGCTGTGGATCCAGCACAGAGCAAGCAAGTCTCTGTGTCCTCCAGCTCACACCCCAAAACTCTGGCTACATGGCAGTCAGGTGATGGGGTGGAGGAAAGACCCCCCCATTAGCCTGGACTGCCTCCTCACTTAGTTGCAGCTCTCGCAACCTGGCCCGTTCTTTTGGGATGCTGAGGGTGACACTTACTGTATGCGGTCAGCTAGGATCGTTCTCTTGCAAAGCAATGTGTCTGACCGGTTGAGCAACCTCCTCTCTCTTGGATTCTAACCCTCCCTGGGTGCAGGACCCCAGGGATAGGAAGGAACTCAGGGCATAATCCAGACTGACCCATCCGCAAAAACCCCAACAATAATCTTCTTTCTGCTCTGGATAGAAGTGTAAGGTTGCAGTTCTGAGCTGCACTGCTATTTGGGTCTCCTTCTGTCCCTTCCAAGTCCCACCTCTCACAGAGCCTTTTTCTTCAGGGCTGCGACCCTTCAGAGGTGTACAGGCCAGAGAGCGATGCTGAGAATGAAAAGTCCAAGGAGGACTACAGGAATTTCAAGGTGAGTGCGGATCTGCCACGGAAAGGGATCTATTTTCCAAGCAACCTCACAAAGACCCGGGAAAGGGACAGGTGGTGACACCCTCAAAATGTCTCTGTCCTCTCCCTGCCAGAGCAGTTAATAAGAAACAGGCTCTATCTCGAGTTCGAGAAAGCACAATAATTGTTTAATAGAGACATTAACAAGAGAGCCCACGTGGCATAGTGGTTAGAGCATGGGTAGGCAAACTAAGGCCCGGGGGCCGGATCTGACCCAATCTAAATCCAGCCCACGGACAGTCCAGGAATCAGTGTGTTTTTACATGAGTAGAATGTGTCCTTTTATTTAAAATGCATCTCTGGGTTATTTGTGGGGCATAGGAATTCGTTCATTGCCCCCCCCCCCCCCCCGCATAGCTGTCAACCCTCCCTTTTTTTGCGGGAAACTCCCTTATTCCAATGCCGTTTCCCGCTGCTATCCCGGATTGTTGATATCCCTTAAATTTCCCGGATTTCCAAGGAAGCAGCTCCTCTCCCTCCCTGCCGGCCAGGGAGGCTCCTCAGCTGCGTTGCTCGGCTGCCAATAAGGAGTCTGAGACCGCTCGGGGGGCGGAGCTTGCATGCCTTGTGCAGCCAGACCCTCACGCCCAACCAGACAGACAGCCTGCCTGCCGTCTACGCGCTCGCTCTTTCGCTCACCCGTTTGCGCGCAGCCTCTGGAGCGCAGGGTGGCGAGGCTACTTGGTGCCATTGCACCGCCCTCGGGCATCCCTTATTTTCAAATCTGAAAGTTTGAAAAAATCCCTTATTTTCAAATCCAAAAGTTGACAGCTATGCCCCCCCTCCCTGCTGAAAAAGTTTGCTGACCCCTGTGCAATGCATTGTGTCTCATAATTAAGGGAACACTCATCTAATTTGTAGATAACACCAAACTGGGGGGGGGGCAGCTATTGCTGCAGGAGGGACAGCCGTTCCCTCCGATCCCAACAGCCAGTGTGGCAGAAGATGACGACGATGATGATTTTATTATTTATACCCCACCCATCTGGCTGGGTTTCCCATCATTTCTGGATGATCAGAACCCTCCCCACCCCCCCCACCCCAAAACTTATGGAATACGCAGGAATGGTGAAACCTACGGGAAGACTCAGAGACAAAGACAACAGAGACTTTTGAAAAGATTGGGAATCGTTCATGTTATATTTACAGAAATATTGTAATGAAATGGACTCGCTAGCAGGGTTTGAGTAAACGCTTACAAGTAAGAAAACATGAGCAAATGTTAAGATGCAACAATATGTGATGCAGCGGCTAAAAAGCCAATGCAATTCTGGGCTGCATCAATAGGAGTATAGCATCTAGATCAAGGGAAGGAATAGTACCACTGTATTCCGCTCTGGTCAGACCTCACCTGGAATACTGTGTCCAGTTCTGGGCACCACAGTTCAAGAAGGATACTGACAAGCTGGAACGTGTCCAGAAGAGGGCAACCAAAATGGTCAAAGGCCTGGAAACGATGCCTTAGGAGGAACGGCTTAGGGAGCTGGGTATGTTTAGCCTGGAGAAGAGAAGGTTAAGGGGTGATATGATAGACATGTTCAAATATATAACAGGATGTCATATAGAGGAGGGAGAAAGGTTGTTTTCTGCTGCTCCAGAGAAGCGGACACGGAGCAATGGATTCAAACTACAAGAAAGAAGATTCCACCTCAACATTAGGAAGAACTTCCTGACAGTAAGAACTGTTTGACAGTGGAATTTGCTGCCAAGGAGGGTGGTGGAGTCTCCTTCTTTGGAGGTCTTTAAGCAGAGGCTTGACAGCCACCTGTCAGGAATGCCTTGATGGTGTTTCCTGCTTGGCAGGGGGTTGGACTGGATGGCCCTGGGGATCTCTTCCAACTCTAGGATTCTATGATTCTATGATTCTAGTCTATGATGATGGTGATTTTTTTATTTACACCCCACCCATCTGGCTGGGTTTCCCATCCTTTCTAGAGCCAAAGGTCTCTCTCAATCCTGTCTTTTTCAGGAGGGGCCCCTGATGGACCGAGTGTTCAACACTTACTTGCAGATGCACACCAACCAGACGGTGGATTTTGTACAGAAGAAGGTGGGTCTGCTGGGGGGGGGTGGTTCTCCAGTGGTAAGGAAGGCTCATCACGCCCAACTTCCAGAAGCAACGGAGGGTCCTTCTCTGCAGCTCAGGTATCAATTCTCAAAACGGTTCTGAAAGATGCACATCAAAGGGAAGTGAATCTCTCTGCACGCCACCCTCCGACCCCTGAAACTTTTCCCCAAAATCTACACCAAATGTTTTTGGGCCTCTGCCCCCTTGGCTCCATGAACTCATCCCCGGTGCCCCCTACCCTATACAGTGGCACCTTGGTTCTCAAACTTAATCCGTTTTGGAAGTCCGTTCCAAAACCAAAGCATTCCAAAACCTAGGTGCGCTTTCCCATAGAAAGTAATGCAAAACGGATTAATCCGTTCCAGACTTTTAAGAACAATCCCTAAAACAGCAATCAAACATGAATTTTACTATCTAACGAGACCATTGATCCATAAAACGAAAGCAATAATTAATGTGCTGTACTATAAAATATGGGACCCAGGTGGCACTGTGGGTTAAACCACAGAGCCTAGGGCTTGCCGATCAGAAGGTCAGCGGTTTGAATCCCTGTGACGGGGTGAGCGCCCGTTGCTCGGTCCCTGCTCCTGCTCACCTAGCAGTTCGAAAGCACGTCAAAGTGCGCTGCTCTGGTTCGCCAGAAGCGGCTTTGTCATGCTGGCCACATGACCCGGAAGCTGTACGCCGGCTCTCGGCCAGTAAAGCGAGATGAGCGCCGCAACCCCAGAGTCGTCCGCGACTGAACCTAATGGTCAGGGGTCCCTTTACCTTTACCTTACTATAAAATAAATAAGACAGTATTGTAGATGATAAAAATCTAAAATATTTTTTTTCTTACCTGCAGTGATGATAGTCATTGTTTGGATGGGGGGCTTTTATCCATTTCCGCAGTCACACAACAATCAATCAATCAATCAATCAATCAGTAGTTTAAATGGGTTCCACACAGCCACAAAATCAAATTAACCGAAAAAGCCTCAAAAACGCAAATTAAATGGCAAAAGCATCAAACTTAATCCACCCCGGAAGTCCGTTCAACTTCTGAAATGTTTGAAGACCAAGGCGCAGCTTCTGATTGGTGCAGGTGCCCCTAAAACGATAGCCGACAGCTACATCGGACATTCGGCTTCCGAAAAATGTTCAAAAACTGGAACACTTACTTCCAGGTTTTCGGCGTTTGGGAACCGAGGCGTTTGAGAACCAAGGTACCACTATAGATCAGAAAAGCATTATTCAGGATAGTGAAAACAAAATAAAAAATAAAAAATTCAGGATAGTGGTTTGCATGGCCCACTAAGAAAAGCAGCAACACAAAACAGGAGCAATTGAATGCACAATTATTTGGAACCCCTGATCTGCACCTTCTGGTTGTGCTCCCCCAACCCATGGTTCAATAATAGTGTCCTCACAGTCCCCTCTCCCTAGAACGAGGAGTATGGAGGCTGCCTTCTCCGTCGGATGACCATCATGGAGGCCTTGGACCTGCTGGACAACGTGGTTGATGAATCGGACCCCGACGTGGACTTCCCCAATTCCTATCATGCCTATCAGACGGCGGAGGGATCCGGAAGGCACACCCCGACAAAGGTGAGTGGCTGGCAACTCCACCTGGGGGATAGATTTCTTCTTTGTTGTTGTTGTTGTTGTTGTTGTTGTTGTTGTTGTTGTTGTTGTTGTTTAGTCGTTCAGTCGTGTCCGACTCTTCGTGACCCCATGGACCGGAGCATGCCAGGCACACCTATCCTTCACTGCCTCTCGCAGTTTGGCCAAACTCATGTTAGTAGCTTCGAGAACACTGTCCAACCATCTCATCCTCTGTCGTCCCCTTCTCCTTGTGCCCTCCATCTTTCCCAACATCAGGGTCTTTTCTAGAGAGTCTTCTCTTCTCATGAGGTGGCCAAAGTACTTGAGCCTCAACTTCAGGATCTGTCCTTCTTCAACTTCAGGATCTGTCCTTCTTCTTTTTTAGTAATAATAATAATAATTATTATTATTATTTATTATTTATACCCCGCCCATCTGGCTGGGCTTCCCCAGCCACTCTGGGCGGCTCCCAACAGAATATTAAAAACACAATAAAACATCAGACATTAAAAGCTTCCCTAAACAGGGCTGCCTTCAGGTGTCTTCTAAAAGTCTGGTAGTTTTTTTCCTCTTTGACATCTGGTGGGAGGGCGTTCCACAGGGCGGGAGCCACCACTGAGAAGGCCCTCTGCCTGGTTCCCTGTAACTTGGCTTCTCGCAGTGAGGGAACCACCAGAAGGCCCTCGGCGCTGGATCTCAGTGTCCAGGCAGAACGATGGGGGTGGAGACGCTTCTTCAGGTATACTGGACCGAGTAGTATGATATATTTATATTACATATAGTCACATTACGTAGCATCATACCCTCTTATTTTATCTCTTTGGCTCAACTGAGCCCAACGACTTCCCTCCCTCCCGTCTGATGGTTTACAAAATTAAACTTTACATCTTTATATTTCGCTTTGTTTCCTCTCCTTGTTGTATCATTACCTAAAATATTGAATTACTCAACCTGAATAGGCAGCAATTTCACCTTACAGATCTTCATATAGCCCTGCCAGTGATGTTAATTGCTTACAGTTGTCTTTAAGACAATCCTACTAACGGTTTTAACTGTTTACAATGGTCTTTAAGATAAGCTATAAATTTCCCCCATTCTTTATTAAAATTTTGGTCTTCTTGCTTTCTGACTCTTCCGGTCATTTTCGCCATTTTGGCACAATCCATCAACTTCACCTGCCATTCTTCTCTGGTAGGGACTTCATCTTCTTTCCATCTCTGGGCCAATAGCATCTGCGCAGCCGTGGTCGCATACATAAAAAGTCTTTTCTGCTCCCTTGGGATTTTGCCACCTAGAATTCCTAAAAGGAAGGCTTCAGGGTATTTTTAAAAAAGGTTATTTTATTTTATTTATAATCTATTTATTGAATTTTCCAATACAAATCACAGCAAATCACATTGAAATTATTCCCAATTACATTTCAAATTAATTATACAATTCCCAATTAAAAGAAACATTCCAATTATGCCTAATTATTATAATAATTTTTTTATATATGGACTTCCCATGCCTCGGACACCGGAGCTTCCCTGATCACCTCAAAAAAAAGGTTATTTTAAACATTTTTTTAACTCATTATATATCATTTCCCAAAATCCTTTTACCACCTTACAATTCCACCATATGATAAAAGGTGCCTTCTTTTCCCTTACATTTCCAGCATACATTTGAGCCTGTTTCGTACATTTTTGCTGATTTGCTAGGAGCTAAATACCATTGGCACATCCTTTTCATATAATTTTCTTTCAACGTATAACATGGGCCGCATCTCTATTCTTGCCGCAGACTGGTTTCACCTGGTTGGACTACTTCATGACATTGGAAAGACCTTGGCCCTCGTTGGCGAGCCACAAGTAAGCAGAAAGGTTTCATACTTGCCCAGTCTCTCTCGTGATCCCCGTTAAGCCAGTTTCCCCCTCTGAGGCTCCCTTGCCTAATGCTCAGCTCCTGGGTCACTGGGCAGGAGAGACCATGCCCCCCCCGGATGTTCCCCTATCAAGGAATTTAGCAGAGGTGCCCTGGGAACCCAAAACGGGCCAAAGCAGGCACTCTGGACGGCCAAGAGGAACTGGGGGGGGGGCTCACTGACCTGCTCTTCCTGTCAGCAAATACCCCGCCTGGGGCAGTTTGTGAGACTGCCCCAAAGCCGTGTGCGCACATCGCCGGCTACAGAGAGTCCGGTGGCGCAGTCATATGTGATTGTTCCCAGCATAAAGAACAACACACACAAGACATAATTAAGGCTAAAACTATTTATTGTAAGAATAGTGCAGAGAGAATCTCTGCTGCCAGCTCAATAAGACAGAGCTGCCATAAAGCCGTCTGTCCGGCTTCGTAGCAAGCCAGGAGAGAGAGCACAAAGGCTAGGATTACAATAGTACAGTGAAACGCAAATATTCCATGTAGGAAAACAGATAAGACAGCTTTCTCATGGCTTAGTGAGACAGGCAAAAATCAGACCGCTGCAGCTGTTTGCCGCTTGGCTTAGACAAAAATCATAACACTTCCTTCCCCTCCATTCCTTGCAGTGGGCCGTGGTGGGCGACACTTTTCCAGTGGGGTGCAAGGTCCAGGACTCGGTCGTCTTTCGGGACTCCACTTTCCACAACAACCCCGACATGACGAACCCCTTGTACAAGTAAGCATTCGCCCGCATCCCTGTTTTGGTCCATGAGCAGGAGAAAGAGAGCCCTGCATTTAGAGGGACAAAAACGTAAGAAATGCCTGCTGGATCAGGCCAATGGCCCATCTAGCCCTGCATCCTGTCTACACCACTGAGCCTCTTGGGCTTGCAGATCGGAAGGTCGGCGGTTTGAATCCCCATGACGGGGTGAGCTCCCGTTTCTTGGTCCCTGCTCCTGCCAACCTAGCAGTTCGAAAGCACGTTAAAGTGCAAGTGGATAAATAGGTTCCGCTGCAGCGGGAAGGTAAACGGCGTTTCCGTGCACTGCTCTGGTTCGCCAGAAGCAGCTTTGTCATGCTGGCCACATGACCCGGAAGCTGTATGCCGGCTCCCTCGGCCAGTAAAGCGAGATGAGCGCCGCAACCCCAGAGTCGGTCATGACTGGACCTAATGGTCAGGGGTCCCTTTACCTTTACCTAAGTAGGTCATCTCATCCAACCCCCTGCAATGCAGGAATATTTCACCCACGACTCCAAGATTAAGAGTCTCCTGCTCTAGCAACTGAGCTATGGCACTCTCTATCCCAAAATACATATGCATATTACAGCATAGAGAAATGCATTCTATTAGGGAAGATTGCTTCGCAAAAACGTATCAGGGTTTTTTATTTTGTTGCCACAAAAATGCTAATGAATAAACATCACAAATGGATATAGAAGCATGAAGAAGCTAAATTAACTCTGGAGAGCGGAGAAGCTGAAACCAACAGTTTCTGTAATGGTGGCCTGAACCCCCCACCTCCAAGTATTTATCCAGAATAGCCAGCAGAATCCAAGATGCTCCCCATTCCTCATCTCTTGCGATAATCCCTGGACCATTCGTAAGAAGCCGCCTGAGATACGTTGGGGAGCAAGCCTTGAGATTTGTCTTCTCTTTCTCTCCTCCTCAGCACTAAGTATGGGATCTACCAGCCTCATTGTGGTTTGGAGAATGTCCTGATGTCCTGGGGCCATGACGGTAAGAGCTCCAGCTTTGCATCTGCGGCAGGAGGCTATGCAACGCTAAATTAAAAAGGTAGTTTGCACTAAGCTTGTGGAGAGAGGTTAGATGACGTGCAGCGGAGAGCTTATATAGCACTGGATCAAGCAAATGTTCTCCCTTGCTATCAAACGTATTTCCCCATGAACTTTCCTTTCTGCAAAGGTTGGTTCTCTGCCGTGGAGCCTGAATCTGCTGGCATGGGATGTGACTGGATCCCACCCGAAAACAACGAGCAGTTTAGAAGTATCCCAAAGAGGAGACACAACCCACTTTTGTCTTCTGTTTCTCTTCTCTCCACTCCAGAGTACATGTACAAAGTGATGAAGCACAACAAATTTGCTCTCCCTCAGGAGGTAAGCTGGAGATCTCACCATCTACCGTATTTTTTGGCTCCATAAGACGCACTGTTTTCCTCCTAAAAAGTAAGGGGAAATGTCTGTGCGTCTTATGGAGTGAAGGTGTGGTCCCTGGAGCTGAACTGCCAAGGGGCAAAAGCAGATCCTGCTTTTTGAAAAAGAGAGAGAGAGAGAGAAGGGGGTGTTGAAAGGAAGCCCGCTGAGCAGCTGCTCAGCAAACGATCGGGGAGAGAGATAAGGGAGAGAGATCCCAGCCCCGCCCCCTTGCAGAGGGAGGCTGTTTCCCCATCGACATGTGACTGGCTGATTAGATTATCTGTCTGGAAACTGTAGAAATGGCTCCCTTTCCTGAAGCTGCAGAACTGTGAGTTAAACCCCATAAAACAGGATTTTTTCCCTTTGCAAAGTAAGCTCAACAACTTTGAGCTGATCCTCAAAAAATGGGGCTTTTCTCCTTTGCAAAAGAAGCTGCAGAAATTTGAGCTGATCCTCAAAAATGGGGCTTTTCTCCTTTGCAAAAGAAGCTGCAGAAATTTGAGCTGATCCTCAAAAAAATGGGGCTTTTCCTCTCTAAAAACTAGGTGCGTCCTATGGTCAGGTGCGCCTTATGGAGCGAAAAATACGGTATTCCCCAAATGCATTCCTACTTCTTTGTTCCTACTTGTTCCTGGTAAAATAACCACCACCAGTGCTTTCTTTCAGGGTGGGGGGTTACACAGGGGTACGCATACCCCTAAACATTTTGTGAATCTTTGTACTTTGGCCATTGACTGTATTTATTTCCCCCGATTTGAACTATAAAATGCTGATTTTCTTGAGTTAAAATGAGAGTACCCCTAAACATTTTTTTAAAGAAAAAAAGCACTGAGAACAACACTCTCTGTTTTCCATTTTGGAAGTTGGTAAGGGGACGCGGGTGGCGCTGTGGGTTAAACCACAGAGCCTAGGGCTTGCTGATCAGAAGGTTGGCAGTTCGAATCCCCACCACAGGGTGAGCTCCCATTGGTCTGTCCCAGCTCCTGCCAACCTAGCAGTTCGCAAGCATGTCAAAGTGCAAGTAGATTAATAGGTACCGCTCTGGCGGGAAGGTAAACGGCGTTTCCGTGCGCTGCTCTGGTTCGCCAGAAGCGGCTTAGTCATGTTGGCCACATGACCCGGAAGCTGTACGCCGGCTCCCTCGGCCAGTAAAGCGAGATGAGCGCCGCAACCCCAGAGTCGTTTTCTCCTGGTGTCCTGAGGATCAGTTACCCCAGAACTTTGCAAGTATAAGGCACGCAGATATGAGATGTTGTGGGAACTTGGACGACCTGGCGAGATCTCATGAGAGCGTCATGGAGCCTGCATGCCGAGTGAGACTTGCCTGGGAAGGAAGGCCGAGACCTTGAAAACTCCCTGCCCCTTGCTTGGAGGGCAAGACCTGTCTGGTACGCCGGCTCCAGATGGTTCTGACGGAGGCAGTCATGTATGAGCCATCGCCAGATCACAACCCTCACGTAATATACGATCCTGCTGTACTGCCAACGCAGAGCCGGTAGCTATTCCAAGTTAATCCATTTTGGGTAGAAATTAAAGGAGGAAAGTGAGGCTGCCAAGATGGTTCAAAAGGCTGATTTATTTTTATTTTTAAATCTGCCTTTCGGCCAGAAAAATCTTAAAACCGGATTCCTTATCAGCAATTAATTAGCATGTTGTTTGCTGGAGGGAGAGTTGATGGAGGAGGAGCAAAGTCCATGTGAGATAAGCAAGTTTAATGCCATCAACAGCTCTCCCACAAATTACTGATAAGTGTTGTAGCGTGAGTTAATGATTTCAGCAAGTGATTTCAAGCTTTCTGACATAGCAGGCAGAAGACAGCTTCTTCATGTAACAACTTCTTTATTCAGGCAAACAAGGCTGGGGGAACTGAGGGTAGGGAAGCTACATTTATAGGGACAGAGGACTGGCTAGGAAAAGATACATTTTGGAGGGAACAATCTCAAGCAATCACACAGCTGCTTTTTGGTGGGAACCAATAAGACAGAGGATCCAAATGCAGCAACTTAAATGCACCAATTGTAGCTGTTCCTTCTGGGACAGGAAGGCAGTTACTTTACCCTAATGTGATTACAGACAATAGTAATACAGATATGATAACACTCTGAATCAATACACAACAATAAGCTTCCTTTTGCTTTTTTGCCCACGAAACCTTTTCAGAGTTCTTCCATTCTGATGGCATCTGCGTTGGCAGTGCGATGAAGGAGTCTCCCCTGCATTGACTTAGGGGACCTCAGAGATTCCGCCTTGCCTTGCGCGTGTCCAGAAGTCACCCTGCTTGCCTTGGTGGGGACAGTAGTGGGGTTTCCCCAAAGCTTCGGGGCTCCGTGGCTTTTTCTCTGCACACACCTCTGTGCTCTAAAGCAGCAGAGGCCGACGCACTTTGGGCTTCCCCCCCCCTTCTCCGCAGGCCTTCTACATGGTCCGGTTCCACTCCTTCTATCCCTGGCACACGGGGGGAGACTACATGCACCTGTGCAATGACGACGACCTCCGGATGCTGCCCTGGGTGAAAGAATTCAAGTAGGTGGCTGCAAGCCTATGGAGGAACAGGCAGGCAGGGATGGAGGCGTTGGAGTCTCAGGAAGCAGCGTGGTGCAGTGGTCGGAGTGCTAGACTGGAACGCGAGACCAGGGTTCCAGTCACCAGTTGCCAATTCTCAGTCTAGCCTACCTTGCAGGGGGTGTGGGGATGAAGCAAAGAGGAAGAGCCCCACAGGTGCCACCTTGAGCGCGGAGGAAAAGATGGCTATATCAGTAACAGAGGGCCCATCTAACTCAGTGCTGTCAGCACTGACTGGCAGCTGCTCCCCAGGTAGGGAGTCTCCCACTTGGAGATTAAATCTGGGACCTTTGGGGTTCAAAATAGGTCCTCTGGATCATCATCACCACCACCACCTATCTATTCATTCATTCATTCATTCCCTGCCCATGGCGACTTCCAACAGATAAAAATACATTAAAAAATCAGTCATTTTTAAAAAAAACTTCCCTAACAGGGTTGCCTTCAGGTGTCTTCTAAATGTCGGATAGTTGTTTATTCCTTTGACATCTGGCGGGAGGGCGTTCCACAGGGCGGGCGCTACCACTGAGAAGGCCCTCTGCCTGGTTCCCTGTAACTTCACTTCTCGCAGGGAGGGAACCACCAAAAGGCCCTTGGAGCTGAACCTGAGTGTCCGGGCTGAACGATGGGGGTGGAGACGCTCCTTCAGGGATACTGGGCCGAGGCTGTTTACGGCTTTAAAGCACCAACACTTTGAATTGTGCTTGGAAACATACTGGGAGACAATGTAGGTCTTTCAGGACCGGTGTTATGTGGTCTCGGCAGCCGCTCCCAGTCACCAGTCTAGCTGTCGCATTCTGGATTAATTGCAGTTTCCGGGTAACCTTCAAAGGTAGCCCCACGTAGAGCACATTGCAGTAGTCCAAGCGGGAGACAGCCAGAGCATGCACCACTCTGGCGAGACAGTCCGCGGGCAGGTAGGGTCTCAGCCTGCGTACCAGATGGAGCTGGTAGACAGCCGCCCTGGACACAGAATTGACCTGCGCCTCCATGGACAGCTGTGAGTCCAAAATGACTCCCAGGCTGCACACCTGGTCCTTCAGGGGCACAGTTACCCCATTCAGGACCAGGGAGTCCCCCACACCAGCCCACCCCGTCCCCCCAAAACAGTACTTCTGTCTTGTCAGGATTCAACCTCAATCTGTACTGTTAGAGGGCCCATCTAACTCAGTGCAGTGAGTACTGACTGGCAGCTGCTGTTTAGCTAGGGAGTCTCCCACTTGGAGATTAAATCTGGGACCTTTTGGGGTTCAAAACAGGTGCTCTGGACCACGACCTGCCCTCTCCCACCTTGGACCCCCAAGCCAGCCAAGTGTTCCTCAATCTTGCGTCCCCAGTTATTGTCAGACTGAAAGTCTCATCATCCCTGACCACTGGGCTCTGCTAGCTAGGGATGATGGGAGTTGTAGTCCGACAACAGCCGGCACCCCGTGGGTACCAGGGAGCAACCCCCCCTTCCTTATTCCTCCCCCTTGCAGCAAGTTCGACCTGTACACCAAGTGCGGAGAGCTGCCCAATCCGTCGGAGCTGAAGCCGTACTACCAGAGCCTGATTGACAAGTACTGCCCAGGTGAGCTCTCCTGGTGATGCCCAGAATGGGCGGCGCTTCCTTGTCGCTGACCCAGCCTCTGCCGCAGGATGGACGCCTGCCAATCTCTCGATGACTTCGCAACTGAAAGGAACAGGGTGTGGAGAAGCACACGGGAGGGCAACACACCTCAGGGTCGCGCAAGGGCCCGTTTCGGCACGGTTTCCGGAAAAACGGCGAAATCCATTCGAAACAGCACAAGATCCCTCTGTCAAAAACCAATAAAACTCTACTCAAATCGACAGGTTGTGCTTTCTGCTCCGGCTCCACGGCTGGAGGTAGGAGGGCTGAGCACCAGGTCACTGGAAACTGCCGGGGGGGTGGCGGGGAGAGCATTGCCCTTGGGCTCAAATCCTATCTCAGAATCGGAGAGTTGGAAGGGGCCCCCAAGGGTCATCTAGTCCAACCCCGTGCTATGCAGGTATCTCAGCTAAAGCAGGTGAGCATCCTGCTTGCTGGTCCCCCCCCCTAACATTTGGGCATCCGGTTGCCCCCTGCGAGAACAGAGTGGGCGCTGGCCTGATCCTGCAGACTCTCATGTTCACAGCATGTTTTGGGCTGCACCAGCTCTGGCCTGCGGTTGAGATCCTGCTTACTGTGGCAGGAGCCCAACTGGTAGAGCGCCACACAACTCAAGCAGAGGGTCGAAGAACCTGGTGGGGGGGGTTGCTTCCTCGGGGGGTGGGGAGCCAGACTCCTCGCATTTCCACTCCTGGGGCCCAGACATACAAGACATCCCCCCACCCAACCCCAAACACACACGAGAAAGAGAGCTGGAATGTAAAGGCTTTATTTAGAAAATTATAGATCACTCTGTCTCTGGGTGCCGGCAGTGCACCACCTTCCTCGGGGGGGTGGGGGGTGG
This sequence comes from Darevskia armeniaca, assembly GCA_034641395.1. Classification (NCBI taxonomy): domain Eukaryota; kingdom Metazoa; phylum Chordata; class Lepidosauria; order Squamata; family Lacertidae; genus Darevskia; species Darevskia armeniaca. Next base: position 91,038 of record JAWWNF010000801.1, read on the forward strand.
CATCTGCTAGAGCCAACATGCCCACCGAGGTTGCTGTTCAGGGCCCTCCCACTAGAGGGCAGCACAGGGGGGGGGCAAAGCCAATCTCACCTGCCCCTCAGGTGGGGGGGGCAGGGAGGCACAACTGAGGTCAAGGCAAGGGCCAGGAAAATAGGGAGGGAGGGGGGATTGGCCCAGAATGAAGTTCGCGGGTTGAGGCAAGGCAGCCACTTCTGCCGCCCCTCTTTTTTGGGGGGGAGGAACATCCCCCACCCCACAACAACGCTCAGCAAAGAGGAGAGAAAGGGTTTTCCCCTGGGGGAGGGGAGCTCCCTTGTAAACCCCCACACCCCCAAAGACCAGCAGACTTTCGCACCCGATGCCAGCTCCAGCAGCAGAGCCAAAAATCCAGAGGAGAGACTTTTTTATCTAAAAATGAAGATTGGGGGGGGGGAGAGAGAGATACTCCCCCCGCACCCCGTTTTCAGGCATCCATTGGAGCAGGAAGAGCCCCAAGAATGAAGCCGCATTGCAAATGCAGCATCAAATAAAAGAGGGGGTGTTTTTTGGGGGGGGGGTGCAGAGGTGTCTTAGGGGCCAAAGAGACCTTTTGTTTAGCCTAGAACAGCCTCGTCCTTTGCCTTGGGGAGGGCTTGGGGGGTCTGCCACTTCGCTGACGGCATCTGGGGAAAGCTTTGGGGTGCAAGGGAAGGGAAAACGTTCAACGGGCCCCCGGATCCGAAAGCCCTGTGTATGTGAAGCAGAGCCCCAACAAGAGGAGGAGCGGGGAGCGAGGGTCTTGGAACAAGGGCCAAGAGAGATCCCCAAAGAGACCCCCGCCCCAAAAACTGTGGGCGTTTGTGGCCGGAAGGGGCAAGGCCCGGTGGGAGCATCTGTCAGCCCCTGGAAGGTGGGATGGGGGGGCGCAGGACGGGGCGCCCCCTCCAGGAACGGCACCGATTATTTCTTCTTCTTGACGTTGCGGGGTCCGTCTGCGGGGGGCTCGGCCAGGCCCCTGGACTTCTCCGCTGCTGCCGCCGCCTCCTTCTTCCTCACTTGCCCGTTCTTCTCGCTTGCGGCCACCTGGTCTCCTCCTGCCCCGGTGTCCACTTCCGCCCGCTTGCCGCCCTTGGCCTTCCCAGGCCCGCTGGGGGCGCCCCCCGCCAGCAGCCAGCCCCCCGCCGCTCTCAGGAGGCAAATGGCGGCCCCTGTGAGGTACAGGGACCAGATGACGGCCGGGCCACTGTACGGGTGGACGTACTCTCGAACTCGCTGCAGGGCCGTTGTTAGCAGGGCACCCGAGGCCCTCTTCGGCGAGGCCTTGTCCTACGACAGAGGGAGGAAAGTGTTGGCAAGGCAAGGCCATAGCTCACACAAGGTCACACAATTGGAAGGGACCCCCAAAGGCCATCCAGTCCAACCCCCTGCAATGCGGGAATCTCACCTAAAGCATCCCTGGCGGGTGGCTATGCTTAGAAACCTCCAAGGAGGGAGAGTCTACTACCTCTCCTGGGAGTCTGTCCCACTTATAATCATTAATTTATTTTTATTTTTATTTTTATTATTTATACTCCAGCCACTCTGGCAGCTCCCAACAGAATATTAAAAACACAACAAAACATCAGACATTAAAAGCTTCCCTAAACAGGACTGCAGATGTCTTCTAAAAGTCAGATAGTTGTTTATTTCCTTGACATCTGATGGGAGGGCATTCCACAGGGTGGGTGCCACCACCGAGAAGGCCCTCTGCCTGGTTCCCTGTAACTTTGCTTCTCACAGTGAGGGAACTACCAGAAGGCCCTCGGAGCTGGACCTCAGTGTCCGGGCAGAACGATGGGGGTGGAGATGCTCCTTCAGGTATACTGGACCGAGGACTTTTAGGGCTTTAAAGGTCAGCACCAACACTTTGAATTGTGCTCGGAAACGAACTGGGAGTCAATGTAGTTCTCTCAGGACCGGTGTTATGTGGTCCCGGCGGCCACTCCCAGTCACCAGTCTAGCTGCCGCATTCTGGATTAATTGCAGTTTCCGGGTCACCTTCAAAGGTAGCCCCACGTAGAGCGCATTGCAGTAGTCCAAGCGGGAGATAACTAGAGCATGCACCACTCTGGCGAGACCGTCTGCGGGCAGGGAGGGTCTCAGCCTGCGTACCAGATGGAGCTGGTAGACAGCTGCCCTGGACACAGAATTAACCTGCGCCTCCATGGACAGATGTGAGTCCAAAATGACTCCCAGGCTGCGCACCTGGTCCTTCAGGGGCACAGTTACCCCATTCAGGACCAGGGAGTCCCCCACCCCCGCCCACCCCCTGTCCCTCGAAAACAGTACTTCTGTCTTGTCAGGATTTAACCTCAACATAATTTGTTTAACTGGGTTGAGGCTGTTTAGGGCTTTCAAGGTCAGCACCAACACTTTGAATTGTGCTCGGAAACGTACTGGGAGCCAATGTAGATCTTTCAAGACCGGTGTTATGTGTTCTCGGCAGCCGCTCCCAGTCACCAGTCTAGCTGCCGCATTCTGGATTAGTTGCAGTTTCCGGGTCACCTTCAAAGGTAGCCCCACGTAGAGCTTACGATATCGTAGATACCTTACAATATCGTAACAAAATTTGGCATGTCGTCTCGAGATCAAGGAGCGACTTGGAAACAGCTGGACAATATTCTAAACTGAGGCTGAACTTTCCCAAACTGCACTGGTTCTAGCTACTGATTTCAAAACTGCCCTAGTTTGGTGGTGGGGGTTCTTAATATTCAATCCCCCTGCAATACAGGGACCTCGGCTCTCATTGTCAGAAAGATATTCCTGATGTTTAGCTGCACTTCTGCTGTCGGGATGAGCAGGGGAACATCTAGCGGACACCAATGGTTTGGCTTCCATGTACACAGAACGGAGGAAAAGAAATTATTTTAGAAAAGATAATTATTGATTTATGGTAGATTGATAGTCGGTTAACCTCACTTGTAGGTACAGTATTGCAAATGCATGTGCAGGAACTGGCGAGGGGGTAGCTGATGGCCAAGGATTATGGGTTTTTTTTATAAAAAAATAATACTGCAATATAAGGTTAATTGTAAGGAATGCTATGCAAATTAGGAGTAACTAGGGAAATAATGCAACTTTGGACAGATCAAGAACAGAGTGCGGGAAACCAATTTCTCAAAAAATTTGAATTAAATTTGTTTTAATGTGGCTGATTTGGTAAACATTTGGAAAATCAGTAAGAATTATTTGACAGAGCAGGGGTCTCTCCCCACAAAGCGCAAGGAAGCGATCTCCCATCATCAAGCTGTTGAGCCCCCCCTCCCTTTTTCTGGGAGGCAGGAGGGTAAGAGAAATGGGGGGGGGGAGAGAGACCAGAGCCAGGGAAGGCAGCGGGGAATTTGGGCTTCTGCCGGGGCGAAGGGGAGCCACACACGGCTCCCCCCACCACACTCTACCCCATTGGAAGATTCAGGACAGGTCAAAGACAGTCCTTCTTCACGCAGCCAGAATTAACCTGTGGAACTCCCTCCCACAGGAGGCAGTGAAGGCTACCAACCTGGGCGGCTTTAAAAGAGGGTGGGACAGATTCCTGGAGGAGGAGAGGGCTCAGGATGGCTCTGCACTGGCCTCCACAGCTGAGGGTCTGAATTTCACAGTCCCTGGAAACCACAGGAGGGGAGAGGGCTCCTGTGTTCGAATCCTGATTGCAGGTTTCACTTTGGGGCATCTGGATGGCCCCTGTTGGAAGAGACCCCAAGGATCATCTAGCACAGCCCCAGGGCTGGATTTCGGTTTCATGAGGCCCTCAGCTCCTGAAGGTAATGGGGCCTTTCTATGTCCAGCTGTCCTTTGTCCACAACAAATTGTCACTGTTTTTTGTGTCGAATATATGCTATATGGCAGGCATGTCCAACAGGTAGATCGTGATCTACCGGTAGATCACTAGATGTCTGTGGTAGATCACTGGTAGATCACTGGTAGATCACCGGCTCCCCCCAAAGAAGCTCAACAACTTTGGGTCTGCTAAGAAAGCTCAACATTGTTGCCCTCCACCCCCCAAAAAAGGGCTTTCCTTCCTAAGAAAAGCTCAACAACTTTGCACATAGCAAAGCCATTTGCACATAACAAAATATGTATTTTATCAAAGTAATTGCTGAACTGAAATACAATATTATATTAATATTATTAATATTAATAGTGAAATACAATTAAGAGGAAGTACATTAATAGTGAAATTATTATGAAGCTCTAACTCAAAATGATTTTTTTATTCATAACAAACTTAATAATGCAAACACATGGGCATTTGGCAATAACAAAAGATCCTTCAGAAACACAATTTACAAAGACTCATAATCTAGTCTCTAGAAACTTGCTAGAACATGAAATAATAATAGGTGTAAATATATGATGCAAATAATTATAAAGAGCAGAATGTAGGCACCCTGTATATAGAAAGGAGCAAACCAGGGATATTTGAGGGAGCAGGCTAGCAGGCGGGGCCCATGACTTACACCATAGGAGCCAACACAAAACACTGTTGATGTAGGTAGGTTTTATTTTATTGGTTTTTAATCTTCTATTTTGGAAATGTACATCCAGTGGTTTTTTTTCCCTTTAATTTTTTTGGGGGGAGCCCCAAGAGAGTGGGGCCCTAAGCTAGAGCTTGTTTAGCTTATACGTAAATCCGGCACTGCCCAGCCCTCTGCAAGGCAGGAATACGAAGCTCCCCCATACGGGAATCAAACCTGCAACCTTGGCATTATCAGCACCACGCTCTGACCAACCCAAGCACACCTGATGCTCCCCCGTTCCCCCTGTGCTCAGGCACCTCATAGATGCTCCCTGCCCCTCGACTCACCTTAAGCCCATGTTGGACCAAGAGGCCGTCCAGGACGGGATCGCCGAGGGAGACGGCCGGGTAGAATTCCTCCTGCCATTGCCGCCTCCACCACCGCTGAGGGAGGGACCTGCAAGGGGGGGGGCAGGAAGCAGGTTAGTTGTTGTTCAGATGTGTTCATGGTCCACAGCCCCACCCATCCCACACCCGTATCCTGGGGGCAGGAGGCAGAATTCTGCAAAATCTGTTATCGGAGAGGCTTCACGTAGGCGAGGATCCGCAGCCTGGGCAAAGAACTAGCAAGAACCAGGCAGAGGGGGAGCCCGATGCTGGCTGCCAGACATGATACTGAGATAGGACGGGAAAAGGAACTTGAGTCCAATCTCACAATAATTGCTTTGCTTCTGTTCCACATTTGCATTTTAAAAATGTGATAAAGGTAAAGGGACCCCTGACCATTAGGTCCAGTCGCAGACGACTCTGGGGTTGCGGCGCACATCTCACTTTATTGGCCAAGGGAGCCAGCGTACAGCTTCCGGGTCATGTGGCCAGCAGGACTAAGCCGCTTCTGGTGAACCAGAGCAGCACACGGAAACGCCGTTTACCTTCCCGCCGGAGCGGCTCCTACTTATCTACTTGCACTTTGACGTGCTTTCGAACTGCTAGGTGGGCAGGAGCAGGGACCGAGCAACGGGAGCTCACCCCGTCGCAGGGATTCGAACCGCTGACCTTCTGATTGGCAAGCCCTAGGCTCTGTGGTTTAACCCACAGCGCCACCCATGTCCCTTTAAAAATGTGATACATGCACGCAAACCATTTCCCCCACATGCTTTATGGATTCTTAAGAAGCGTAAAGTCAAAAGCTCCTCAGGAATTGGCTCTCTTCTATTTTCCTTGTTGCAAGACGTTTTTCTTGCTGGAAACAAAATCCCAACCAACAGCACAACTGACACGGTGCAGGTCGTGAGTCGGAGGCCTGACCTATACAAGGGGTAAACCTTTATCCTGTCTGTTGGGGGGGGGGGCTCCCACAACTAAGGGAAGGGGCCTCCGATTTTCCTAAGCTATCAAGGGCCCTGCTCCCTTTAAAAAAAAAAAATGTTTTTATTAATTTTCCAATAAAAATAGCCAATTAGCAAATCATAGAATCATAGAGTTGGAAGAGACCCCAAGGGCCATCCAGTCCAACCCCCTGCCAAGCAGGAAACACCGTCAAAGCATTCCTGACAGGTGGATGTCAAGCCTCTGCTTAAAGACCTCCAAAGAAGGAGACTCCACCACACTCCTTGGCAGCAAATTCCACTGTCGAACAGCTCTTACTGTCAGGAAGTTCTTCCTAATGTTGAGGTGGAATCTTCTTTCTATCTTCTTTCTAAATACATCAAATCATGATCGTAATCCAATCCAATTAAAAACAATAAACTAAAATAAAAAACAACCAAATTACAATCCCAATTATTATTATTTTTTCCGGGCTTCCCATAGTCTGGACCTCTGAAGTATATCGCCAATATCTTCGTTCCTGCCTCCTTCTTGTTGTTCTCGTATTTTCCACATTCCGATCTTCATGCTTTAAAGTTCTCCGTCCCTGGCTATGCGATTCTCAATCATGTCAGAAATCATATATCCTTTCATCCATCGGGTACAGCTTTATTTGTTTTTGTATATATTTTCAACTGTCCATTTGCCTGCACAGCTTTTCCTGACTTCGTTCCAATCTTCCAATCCAGGCTGTTGTGCAAGTCTATCGTTTGAAGTTTGATGACACAGCAACTCCCACGTGGCTAAACTATTTATCAGGGTCCCTGCTCAGTTAGGCTACCTTTTAATGGAACATTACTGGCCCAAACTGGGCTCAAATAAATTTCAGTAGGGACACTTTGGCATGGATAAACAGATGCAGAAATTTATGTGGGGGGATATGCTGCTGGCTTGACAGCGCGACATGAGTCAAGAATGAGTCAAGACATGATATGATAGCCATGTTCAAATATATAAAAGGATGCCATATAGAGGAGGGAGAAAGGTTGTTTTCTGCTGCTCCAGAGAAGCGGACACGGAGCAATGGATTCAAACTACAAGAAAGAAGATTCCACCTAAACATTAGGAAGAACTTCCTGACAGTAAGAGCTGTTCGACAGTGGGATTTGCTGCCAAGGAGTGTGGTGGAGTCTCCTTCTTTGGAGGTCTTTAAGCAGAGGCTTGACAGCCACCTGTCAGGAATGCTTGGATGGTGTTTCCTGCTTGGCAGGGGGTTGGACTGGATGGCCCTTGGGGTCTCTTCCAACTCTAGGATTCTATTCTATTCTATTCTATTCTATTCTATTCTATTCTATTCTATTCTAAGAACGTGACAAAGCCACGGAAAAAGCTATCGCAATTCTAGATTGAGGGAAGGAACAGAACCACTACATTCGGCCGCGGTCAGAATTGGGAGTAGAGTTTATGAAGGTTATTGACAAATGACTACAAAAACGGATTGAGCAAGCGTTCCAAAGGACTGTGGTCGGATGAGGAGGTGAAAGAGCCCCGAAGGATTCCCCCCCCCCACGCCCGCCCCCTCCAGAAAGCGCTGGGTCTCACTCACCAATCCTGGCCGGCTTCCGTGAACCAGTATTTGTACAACTGAGCCCGGATATAGGTTGGGGGTTTGGAGATGAAGGGGTATTTGGAGTCATCTACTTGAACAAGATGGATCACTGCGGGAGAGAAAGGAAGTTCCATCAGGCCAAACAGATCCGGACCAGGGTGGATAAAAATCAACGATTTTTTTAAAAAAAATATTTTAAAAAATGGAATTTTTTTTTATTTTTTTTAAAAAAATCGGATCTTGGAGGAAAAATCTTTCTAAAGATAGTTTTCTATTTAAGTTACATTATAGTCCAAAGGCTTATTTCCATCAGGAAATAAGAATTTGTTTTAAGCTTTTCATGTGTGCTAAAACTCAGTCTAAGTTGTTGTTTTTTTAATTGTTTAACCACATCAGTTAACAAACATGGATACATACATATGCTATAACGTTATTGCTTTAGTTAAATAAATTGTTTAAATTGTTATTAAGGAAATGATTAGTTTTCTCATTCCAATAAAGTACAGCAGAAAAGTTGTCCAAATATAAACAGTTAACTTACTAAACCTCACAATAATTTCATAATTATCTGTCTATGTATTTCTAATAGTAGAACCAAATAGGTAATTTTTGATATAACTGTAAAAACTACTTTGGAAATTTATTATTCCAAAAATGAAACCTTCACCTGGTTGTCAATATTAAGATGATACCAGCAAGAACGAGTCTTTCTTTAAAAAAAAAAAAGATTTCAATCAAGTCTTACTGGCTAGTGATTTAAATCATGATTTAAATCAATTTGATTTAAATCAAATCCACCCTGGTCTGGAGGCCCCACCCACTTAGACCCACGGGGGTTTTGTGGGTTTAGGATGAGAACTGCGTCTGCCCCCTTGAGCTCCTTGGAGAACAAGGTGGGAGACATACGAAACAAGTGAATCAACAGTAATAATAATAATAATAATAATAATAATAATTTATTATTTATACCCCTCCCATCTGGCTGGGTTTCCCCAGCCACTCTGGGTGGCTTCCAACAGAACATTAAAATACAATAATCTATTAAACATTAAAAGCCTCCCTAAACAGGGCTGCCTTCAGATGTCTTCTAAAGGTCTGGTAGTTGTTCTTTTTGACATCTGGTGGGAGGGCGTTCCACAGGGCGGGTGCCACCACCGAGAAGGCCCTCTGCCTGGTTCCCTGTAGCTTTGCTTCTCGCAGTGAAGGAACCGCCAGAAGGCCCTCGGAGCTGGACCTCAGTGTCTGGGCTGAACGGTGGGGGTGAAGACGCTCCTTCAGGTATACAGGACCGAGGCCGTTTAGGGCTTTAAAGGTCAGCACCAACACTTTGAATTGTGCTCGGAAACGTACTGGGAGCCAGTGTAGGTTTTTCAGGACCGGTGTTATGTGGTCTCGGCGGCCGCTCCCAGTCCCCAGTCTAGCTGCCGCATTCTGGATTAGTTGCAGTTTCCGGACCACCTTCAAAGGTAGCCCCGCCCCACGTAGAGCGCATTGCAGTAATCCAAGCGAGAGATAACTAGAGCATGCACCACTCTGGCGAGACAGTCTGCGGGCAGGGAGGGTCTCAGCCTGCGTACCAGATGGAGCTGGTAGACAGCCGCCTGGACACATAATTAACCTGCGCCTCCATGGACAGCTGTGAGTCCAGAATGACTCCCAGGCTGCGCACCTGGTCCTTCAGGGGCACAGTTACCCCATTCAGGACCAGGGAGTCCCCCACACCCACCCGCCCCCCTGTCCCCAAAAACAGTACTTCTGTCTTGTCAGGATTCAACCTCAATCTGTTAGCCACCATCCATCCTCCAACCCCTCCAGACAGTAATAATAACAGAAGGCAGAATGAGACAAATCTATACCAAACAGCTTAATTGGAATAATTAATTGGTCTTAATGCTTGAAAGACGGCAGGAGGTTTTAGCGTTTCGCCTTCGGGAAGGGAAGGAGCAGCTGTAGTAGTCGCCCCCCAATACCAGAATTCCGTAAAATGTGGGGAACGACAGTTCCTGGCTCCTTCCCTCTGCTCACCTTCTTTCTTGCCCTGTAGGAGGCGGTAGACGAAGCCCGTGAACCAGGGGCTGTGCGCTTGGGGAGCCAGGGCAGCAAACCACATCTGCCAGTCGAGGCGCGGCTGGTGCGGGGTCACGAGAGGGGGGCGCAGCGCTGACATTGCCCGGCTTGTACATGAACTCAATCTCCTGTGGGCGGGAGGGAAAGAGAGGCACTGATCACAAACACATCACCCGAAGCCCTTATATCCCAGCTCGGTCATGTTGGCTGCTCCCAAGTCGGTGAGGTTCATTTGACGACCAGAAGGAAGTGAGCATTTGGGTTTTAATCGCCCCAGTCCTGCGGGACTCCCTGCCACTTGACATCCAGCAGGTGGCTCTTGGGCCAACTTTCAAATGCCTGCTGAAAACTCTTCTAGGCAGGCAATTAAGAACAGAGCCAACCACTTTGCTACGTATTTCTGTGACACAGGGACGCACAAATATCTTCACAAATGATGTACAGTGGAACCTTGGTTCTCGAACTTAATCCGTTCAACGCCCGAGAAACCGTTCGAAAACCAAGGCGCAGCTTCTGATTGGCTGCAGAAGCTTCATGCACGCAAGTGGAAAGTCGCGTCGGACGTTCGGCCTCCGAAAAACGTTAAAAAAACCGGAACACTCACTTCCAGGTTTTCAACGTTCGGGAGCCAAAACGTACAAGTACCAAGGCGTTTGAGAACCAAGGTACGACTATATATAAATGAATATATATATAAGTGATATATATAATTGAAACCACCCAAACCCCCAGAATGCTGCCTTTCCAAGTCATGCAAACGACTCATTTTTCCGCCCCAGTTTGTGCCCGTCCTCCATGAGGTCTAGCGCCTTGTGCAAGCATTGTTTTGCCAGAGTCCTTGGACGGCGGCAGCAGCAGCAGCTGCAGGCAGAAAGAGGAGCCATGAATTACCGTCCACTTCTCCTTGTCGTAGCTGCCTTCCAGCACCACCTCGGGACGCCCGCTGACCCCCGTCATCCGCCGGAAGAGGCCGTAGGAGTTGGCGAGCTGGTAGCGGTCGACAGCGCTGAAGAGCTGGTGGACACTGGGCCAGAGTTTCCCGTTGGACTCGTACTCAATGTAAGTGAAGGGGACCTGGGGCGAGAGAGAGCAAGGCAAGGAGGGATTTTTGGGGTGGGGGTGGTCAGCCTCTCCTGTCCAAGAAACCTGCATCATGTATGTGGAACTCCGTCCTCTGAATGAATGAAGCCCAGCGTTATAAGAAAAAACTGCTCCTTCTTCCCTTATGGGGTACTCCAAGAGCCCGGATAGAGTCCTTAATTGGGTTCTCTATCGGTAGGAGAAAATAACAGAGGCTAACCAGAGAATATTGAGAAGCAAAGCAGCTAGTAAGCCTGATCTTTATTAAACTGTTGCAACAGGGTGCTCAACCCCCCCCCCCCCACAAACACACACGCAGGAGGGAGGAGGAACCCTGAACATTGGTGCGCAAGCCCTTATATAGACTTTTGAAATTACCTACCCTGTAGCTCAAGACCACCCCCAAAACATACATACATCACAGAAAGAGGTGGTCCCAGCAGAAATTTGAGTGTGTTGCTTCTCTCCTGTCTGCCAGGATACTTGATAATGCCTTATTATCTGATTGCCTTTTCTGGGTAGCCTGGCCATCCCTTTGAGATGGTAAATACTTAGTTCCTGAAATCTCTACGCACATTGATAGTGTGCTCAGGTTAACAGATCCTTGCCAGACTGTATTTACAGGGAGTGTAAGCCCCTACAGTCTGAAGACAATTGGAGAGCTTTTCCCATTTCCTTCCTCCTTGCAGAGAAATATTTGAGGTCAGTTTGGGATAGTCAAAATGGCTTCAGGGTGGCTCTCCTGTACAATTTCAGGCACGTGGTTTATATACCGTATTTCCGGCGTACAAGCGACTGGGGGTATAAGACGACCCCCAACTTTTCAAGTTAAAATAGAGTTTTAAAATACAGCAGCCCTTCGCGCTTGCCGCTCACCGCCCCAGCCCCGGGCTCCATGGCGGCTGAGGCAGCGGCGGCTGGAGCGGGTGGGGAGAGCCTCCCGTCTCGCTGCACAGCAGCCCTTCGCTCACGCCCAGCCCGGGCTCCATGGCGGCTGAGGCGGCAGGGAGAGCCTCCGTCTCGCTGCACAGAGGCGGCGCACGCACGCAGCCAGTGGTGGGGCGCAACCCTGAGTCGTGTAGCCAGAAAGACTATACCCGGCGTACAAGATGACCTCAGACTTTGGAGAAGATTTCCTGCATTAAAAAGTCGTCTTGTACGCCGAAAAATACGGTACTTATGTACATGTTTGCCTTGTACATTTATGAACATTTAATAATAATCATAATAATTTATTATTTGTACCTCCGCCCATCTGGCCGGGTCCCCCCAGCCACTCTGGCGGCCTCCAACAGATATTAAAATACATTAAAATATCACAGGCTAAAAACTTCCCTAAACAGGGCTGCCTTCAGGTATTTTCTGAATGTCAGATAGTTTATTTTATATATGTAAGACCTTAGAATTCCTTTAACACCAGGAATCCCCACCATCTAGGGATCCCTTTCCAAGTGAGAGTAACTGTTGGGGGGCATTGTTTTCCCCCAATTTGCTTTAAAAGAGAAACAACAGGACAATATATTTACTGCACGGTGAGATGCAAGTTCATGTTTATACAAAAAGCACCCCTCCCGCCCACTTCTCCTTCCCCTGCCATCGTTCAAAGATGCCATTTCTCTTTTTCTTTTTTCTGAGTTGGCACATTTGGCAGCTTTCGAGGCCCACGCAAGACGTCACCCCCCCCTTTCCCCAAGCTGTCGCCTGATTTACTCACCAGGCTGATGGTAAACATCCCGAGAGCCGCAGTGGCGAAGACGGCCCACTGGTGGCGCTCCAGAGCTTCCAGATAAAGCCCCGTGTGCAAGCGCTCCTGGGGGGGGGGGGGAGAGAGGGCTGCATATTAACCTCTGACATCTCTTTTTATTTTATTTTCCACTTCAGTCTTTATTGGTTTATAAACAATGCATCCAATCACATCGAAACAGCAAAACGCGTTACAAGCAAACCACCACCAAAAAAGGGCAATATATAACTGAAAAAGTAAAAAATAAAGTAACTTTCTTCTCCACCTGATGACTTCCTACCTCCTCTGCGCCCTTTATTTCCTTGTTAACTGCATCTGGGTTTTTTCTTAGTAAACTTAACCAATATTAAATGTTGTTTGTATTCTTTTAAACCTGTGTTATTACAAGAGTTAATCAAAGCATATTAAGGATTTGATGTGGGGAAAATGTTCTTTTAAATATAGTCTACAGAGGTCCCATTCTTTGTTAAACTTTTGGATCGTCCGGACCCTGACCTTTTCTGTCATGTTTGCTAATTCTTTATACAGTGGTACCTGGTTCTCAAACAACTTGGAACCCAAACACTGCAAACCCGGAAGTAAGTGTTCCATTTTGCGAACTTTTTTCAGAAGCCAAACATGCTCCATTTGGAGTGTTACGCTTCCAATTTAAGTGTGATGCTGAGGTCTGTTTTTGCTATTTATTTTGCGTTCTTGTGGCTCTTTTTTATTTTGTTTTTGTGACTGTGTGGAACCCAGTTCAGCTACTGATTGATTGTGTGACTGCAGTACTGTACATCGTTATTGCTTTCATTTTATGGATCAATGGTCTCGTTAGATAGTAAAATTCAGGTTAAATTGCTGCTTTGGGGGTTGTTTTTAAAAGTCTGGAACGGATTAATCCGTTTTTGCATTACTTTCTATGGGAAAGTGCGCCTTGGTTTTGGAACGCTTTGGTTCCGGAACGGATTAAGTTTGAGAACCAAGGTACCACTGGACTCAAATAATTTCACCTGCCACTCCTCTTTAGTTAGTGTTTTATCTCCTTTCCACCCTTTGGCTATCAGCACTTAACTTGCGCCATCTCAACCTTGCGCGGTTGAAACGGTGCTCATTAAATGTATGCAAGGCGGAGAGCTAAAAAAAATGCTCTTTTTGCGCTCCTTTTGAATTCCTGCGAGACTCTGCTAAAAAGACAGGGCCCAAACTCTTAATCCTAAAAGATACATGGACACAGCAGATGGATTAAGGCAGATGTGGGAAGCAGATTGGCAGATGGCTATCAAGAAAGGGCAGGGGGCCCCGGTCACGCAATGAGAGATGGATGAGACACTCAGAGGGTGGGAGGATGAGGTCACGTTGCGCTAATCTCTGATGAGAATGACAGGCGCCACTTCTGCAGGGAACAGCTCCCCCATGGCAAATCTCTCACCCGCCTTAGAAAGCAGCACGGACTGGTTTTTTTAAAAAAATAAAAGTGTTTTTAAGCATTTTCTTTAACTCATTATATATCATTTCCCAGAAAGCCTTTACCTCTTCATAAGTCCACCACATGTGGTAAAAGAAACCAGAAGTCTTTTTACTGGGTATAGTAGGCAAAGAGATACCAAGAAAAAAGACTGTTCATGTATGCACCAACAGCGGCAAGAATTCTTTTAGCCCAAAAATGGAAACAAGAAGAAGTACCAACGAAAGAAGAGGGGCAGATGAAGATGATGGACTTTGCAGAAGTGGCGAAGCTGATGGGAAAAATCTGAAACCAGCACGATCACGTATTCCAGAAGGACTGGAGTAAATTTATTCAATATTTGAAAGATCATTGGAAGCAACTAACAACAGGAGTAGGGTTATCTGAAGACTTGTAATGAGAATTTTTTTTACCTTTCTATATTTATTTAAATTTTTGAGGTATTTAGTAGTTACATTTGAACTGAAAAATATATAAAATGCTGTAATATAAAGGTGAGTTTTGAAAGCCAAGAGGTGGGAGGGAAGGAAGTCGACAAAGAAGTAAAGTGGATAATAATGATGTGATTATATATGTTTAAATGGAAAAGTAATAAAAATTATTTGTTGTTTTTTTTCAAAAAAAAATTTAGTGGTTTTAACAAAGTAATACAATTAAAAAACAAACAACACTAAAACAAAGAAAACAAAAATATACATAAAAACATACATAATTCCTTTTTACTTATCGATCCTACTTTCATTGTGGGTTGACTTCCTCCCATCCTC